>BLSH010087308.1:331782-351817 GCA_018402905.1 Glandirana rugosa
CGTTTAACTGTGACAATATGTTCGACATGTGAGTGATGAAATGTAACATCGTTTCACAGTAAAGAAGTCACTACAGTGTACCACTGAAGAAATGACACTTTGCTACAATGTAAAGTAGTGAGTGTACAGCTTGTATAACAGTGTCAATTTGCTGTCCCCTCAAAATAATTCAATACACAGCCATTAATGTCTAAACTGCTGGCAACAAAAGTGAGTAAACCCCTAAGTGAAAATGTCCAAATTGGGCCCAATTAGCCATTTTCCTTCCCCGGATGTCATGTGACTCGTTATTGTTACAAGGTCTCAGGTGTGAATGAGGGACCGGGTGCATTAAATTTGGTGTTATCGCTCTCACTCTCTCATACTGGTCACTAAGTTCAACATGGCACCTCATGTCACAGAACTCTCTGAGGATCTAAAAAAATGAATTGTTGCTCTACATAAAGATGGCCTAGGCTATAAGAAGATTGCCAAGACCCTGAAACTGAGCTGCAGCACGGTGGCCAAGACCATACAGGGGTTTAATAGGACAGGTTCTACTCAGAACAGGCCTCGCCATGGTCGACCAAAGAAGTTAAGTGCACATACTCAGCGTCATATCCAGAGGTTGTCTTTGGGAAATAGATGTTTGAGTGCTGCCAGCATTGCTGCAGAAGTTGAAGGGGTGGGGGGTCAGCCTGTCAGTGCTCAGACCATACGCCGCACACTGCACCAAATTGGTCTGCTTGGCTGTCATCCCAGAAGGAAGCCTCTTCTAAAGATGATGCACAAAAAAGCCCACAAACAGTTTGCTATAGACAAGCAGACTAAGGACATGGATTACTGGAAGCATGTCCTGTGGTCTGATGAGACCAAGATCAACTTATTTGGTTCAGATGGTACCAAGCGTGTGTGGCAGAACCAGGTAAGGAGTACAAAGACAAATGTGTCTTGCCTACAGTGAAGCATAGTGGGGGACAGGGCTGTAGATAAGGGGGGGTTTGAGGTGTTCAAACCCCCCCAGAGCATCCTGCCCAAAATAAAAAGTGTCTCTGGCCTGTCGTCTCTGATGGCGCCAGCAACGCAACAACAAACAGCAGAGCACAGCAGTCAGTATTGCGGGTGAAATGGATGCAGCAGGTCGGGTGTAAGCAGGGCCGCTGATAGGGGGGTACAGCCAGTGCCTGTTTGGGGGGCCCGGAGCACACAGGGGGGCCCACACAGGGGGGATTAGTGACAGATGACAATTGTGTTTCTTTTCCTGCAGCAGATGAAAGTTGCTCTCCTTCCCTCTCCTTTGCTACAAACTTTTATCTGATAAGAAAGAGACAATCCTCCCTCACTAATCCCCCTCCCTGTGTGGGCCCCCCCTCCTCTCAGCACTGGAGTTTGTTATCTCTAATTTAGGCTCCATTGCACACTGGTTTAAAAAAAATCACTGCTTCTACAGGAGTTTAGTGTTTTGCCTGTAGAAGCAGCTCACTGTTATCCTATGTGTCCATACACATTAGGATGATTACAGGCATATTTTAAGCTCAACATGTAAGAGACAGAAAAAAAAAAACCCTTCTGGTTCTCCTAAACTCGCCTAAACTTTGTACAAAAAAGTTCTATATGAGCGTTTTTTTCTGCAGAGTGAACTGGAGTTTTTTATAAGCCCAGTGTGCATGGAGCTTAACTTTTTTTTCTCTCCCTCTGATCCCGGAGCCTGTATATTTTTTTCATCACACCTTCATTTTTATTTATTAACTCAGTTTTATCTTTTAGATTTAGCAGGGATTCTGTGAGTTATGTTGTATTTGTTTCTGTTAATAGTTTTATTGTATTTTTAGCGGAATATACCTTTAATACTTTCTACTCAAATAGTCTGTACGGGGCCCCGCAATTTCTATCAGCAGCCCTGGGTGTAAGGCACACCGTCACAGGCACTTATGTCACGCTGCTATGACCAGGCTGTGCTGGGTTCCCGGCGGACAGATCATAGACACAGTGGAGCCGGCGGCTCTACACTCTGTACTTCCCGCCTTGAACTTCAGAGGAAAATGGAGCAGAGAACATGCAAGGAGGCAGTACTGCTGTTAAGGAGCTGAGCCTCCCTCTTTCCTTTTCGGCTATCTTGCTGCCTGAGAGACGATCATCACAGACCACTTACCACCACTGCTGTGCTGCCATTGAGGTAAATGAGTCTGTGGCAACTGACAAAATTATTTACTAATCACCCAAGTCGTGGGTTACCATTTTCCACTGCTTGTTTGGTACTGACAGTCCAGCCTGGTTCTGGCAGCTATGTTGTGGTGCTGACTGCAGAGCCAAAGGGCTGAGGGTTTGCCAGGCACAATAACATTGCTGCCAGAGCCAGGCTGGACTGTTTGCTGCCCTTAGTGCCCTGGCCCTTTTTTAATTGTGTTGAAAAGGCAATAATAAGCCCTGGTTCACCCTAGGATGTGGTGCAGAAAACCTGCAACACATCTCCCTCACAAGACTATCTTTAACATGGGGCAAAAGAAGCAGCTGCCCTGGGCCCAACCCGAGTCATTGTTGTGGGGCACAAAGCAGCTGCCCCTTGCACCTGTGCTGTCCGTAAATAAGATGGCGGCCAAATACTACTGGGGTGGAATTGGACTACAGCTGTGCGGCTTGGTTCCCGGCTTGGTGCTCCGTCATCTCTTCCAATCCCCAACCAACCACTGCCTGACCTGCCATCATGTGACCTCAACATCCCCCTAACAGCCACTCACACCACCCTCTAACAACCAGACCTGTGATCAGTGGGGAGGAGAGGTTCAGTCCATGCTGAAAGTCTGGAACCTGTCACACAGTAAGTAAATGACATGTGTGGTGTGGGGGGACACTGACAGCACCTGTTATGGTGATCAGGAAGGACCATTGTGAGTGTTCAGCAGATAATGTACAGGGATAGGAGATAAGACAGTACATGGATGGTCTCTGACCATCTCCTGTAGTACAACTGCAGTCTCTGACCATTTCCTCCAGTATGTCTGCAGTCTCTGACCATCTCCTATAGTACATCTGCAGTTCCTGACCATCTCTTGTAGTACGTCTGCAGTCTCTGACATTCTCTTGTACATTTGCAGTCCCTGACTATCTCTTGTATGCGTGCAATCTCTGACCTTCTCCTGTAGTACACTGACAGTCTCTGACCCTCTCCTGTACTATATCTGCGGTCTCTGACCATCCCCTGTACTATGTCTGCAGTCTCTGACCATCTCCTGTACTATGTCTGCAGTCTCTGACCATCTCCTGTACTATGTCTGCAATCTCTGACCATCTCCTGTACTATGTCTGCAATCTCTGACTATCTCCTGTAGTACGTCTGCAGTCTCTGACTATCTCCTGTACTATGTCTGCAATCTCTTACCATCTCCTGTAGTACATCTGCAGTCTCTGACCATCTCCTGTAGTACGCCTGCAGTCTCTGACCATCTCTTGTACGCCTGCAGTCTCTGACCATCTCTTGTACGCCTGCAGTCTCTGACCATCTCACATAGTATGTCTGGCAGTAAATGATATGCACAACACTTTGGTGTGTCAGGGGCTACAGTTGAGGCACTGAAAACCTCATCGGTTGGCCATCACTGGGATGCAGTCTCAAACCAAGCTATACATGCACACAACAAATGGAGTGTATGAGAGTCAGAACAAGCTGCTCTGGTTTAAAGTAGACCTTTTACCATGAAGGCCTCTTTCACACACACTACAGTCCCTATTTTCATAGGTGTTTGTACTCTGCTCATTGCTAATAACACGTTCTAGGAGTTTTCTGTCTATTGGTGAGTCCCCCACCTCCCCAGTCCATGGTGTGCAGGCAGTGAGATGAAGTGCTGTAACCTCCAGCAACCAATCAGTGAGTGGTAATGATGTGCTTTAACCTCCAGCAACCAATCAGCAACCAATCAGTGAGCAGTCATGATGTGAATGGGGGGGGGGGGGGCGAAGAAAATGTTTGCCCAGGGTCCAATCAATATGAAAGGTGGCCCTGATCCTGCACCACATTCAAATTGCACTGCCCTTGCAATCTACAGTGGGTGTAAGTGAAATCTTAACGACAACCCTGCTTGCTACGGGGCACACAGTGCATGCTCGCTCCTGTGCTGTGTGGTTCTCTCTGCTTGGTTCTCCCCCCCAGTACCTGCTGCTGAACCCCCCCAGGACAAAATATTATCTACAGCCCTGGTGGTGGAAGTGTCATGGTCTGGGGCTGCATGAGTGCTGCTGGTACTGGGGAGCCACAGTTCATTCAGGGAACCATGAATGCCAACATGTACTGTGACATGCTGAAGCAGAGCATGATCCCCTCCCATCGGAGACTGGGCCGCAGAGCAGTATTTCAACATGATAACGACGATGATCACTGCCTTCTTAAAGAATCTGAGGGTAAAGGTGATGGACTGGCCAAGCATGTCTCCAGGCCTAAACCCTTTTGAGCATCTGTTGGGCATCCTCAAATGGAAGGTGGAGGAGCGCAAGGTCTCTAACATCCACCAGCTCTGTGATATTTTCATGGAGGAGTGGAAGAGGACTCCAGTGGCAACCTGTGAAGCTCTGGTGAACTCCATGCCCAAGAGGGATAAGGCAGTGCTGGAAAATAATGGTGGCCACACAAAATATTGACACTTTGGGCCCAATTTTAAAATTTCCAGTTAAGGGTGTACTCACTTTTGTTGCCAGCGGTTTATACATTAATGGATGTGTGTTGAGTTATTTTGAAGGGACGGAAAATTTACACTGTTATACAAGCTGTACACTCACTACTTTACATTGTAGCAAAGTGTCATTTCTTCAATGATATCACATGAAAAGATATAATAAAATATTTACAAAAATATGAGGGGTGTACTCACTTTTGTGAGATACTGTATATGCAATGTCATTGCCCTAAAAAGTGTATGGGAACCCGGGTCCTGCCCTAGGGGACATGTATCAATGAAAACATTTTTTTTTAAATCAATCATTTTTTCAGGTGCAGTGATTTTAATAATGCTTAAAGTGAAAAAAAGAAAAAGAAAAATTCCTTTAAATATTGTGCCTGGGGGGGGTGTCTGTGTGTAAAAAGGCGCATCTCTGTGAGGTGTAGAACATAGCTAGAGCAAAGTTACATTTCCATAGGAAAAATTGTCATTTAAAATTGCGGCTGTAATGTATTGCTGGTTCCCGAGAAAAAAATAAATAAAATTGCTGAAAAAAAGTGCGTGGGGTTCGCCCCCCCCAGTCCAAACCAGGCTCTTCGGATCTGGTTTGGATATTAAGGCGAACCCCACATCAAATTTAAAATAAAATTGACGTGGGGTTCCCCCTAGAATCCAAACCAGACCCTTATCTGAGCATGCAGCCTTTGCCGGTTAGGATGGGGGGGGGACGAGTGCCCCTCCCTGAACCATACCAGGCTACATGTCCTCAACATGGGGGGTATGGGTGCCTTGGGGGAGGGGGGGCTCTGCCCCCCACCTCAAAGCACCTTGTCCTGATGTTGATGGGGACAAGAGCCTCTTCCCCACAAGCCTGGCCGGTGCTTGTGGGGGTCTGCGGGCAGGGGGGCTTATCGGAGTCTGGAAGCCCCCTTTAATAAGGGGGCCTTTTAAGGGGAACCCCGCAAAAATTGTTGCGGGGTTCCCCTTAAAATCTATACAGACCTGAAGGGCCTGGTTTGGATTTTGGGGGGACCCCACGTCATTTTTTTAAAAAATTTTGGTGCGGGGTTCCCCTTAAATTCCATACCAGACCTGAAGGGCCTGGTTTGGATTTTGGGGGGGAAACCCATGTCATTTTTTTTTTAATTTTGGCACGGGCCCTGCTGTTGTAAATTAGTTAAAAAATTGTGATAAAATCCCCCAGTCAAACAGGTGGTAAAAAATTGGGCCTTGGGTGCTGGCGGTGCCAGAACACTGTAACCCCTTGCAGTTACTCTTGTTGGACGCAGGAACGGGACCTGCTGCTGTAAATTAATTTAACCACTTAAGCCCCAGAGCCCTTTTTTGCACTTGTTGTTTACAAGTTAAAATAATTTTTTTGCTAGAAAATTACTTAGAACCCCCAAACATTATATATATATTTTTAAAACACCCTAGAGAATAAAATGGCAATACTATTTGTCACACGGTATTTGCACAGCGGTCTTTCAAGCGCAATTTTTTTGGAAAAAAAACGCTTTTTTGAGTTAAAAAAGACAACAGTAAAGTTAGCCCAATTTTTTTGTATATTGTGAAAGAGGATGTTACACCGAGTAAATAGATACCATACATGTTATGGTTGAAAATTGCTCACACTTGCGGAATGGCGACAAACTCCAGTACTTAAAAATCTCCATAGGCGACGCTTTAAAAAATGTTAACGGTTGCCAGGTTAGAGGTGCAGAGGAGGTCTTTTGCTAGAATTACTGCTCACACTCTGGCAATCGTGGCGATACCTCACATGTGTGGTTTGAACACAGTTTTCATATGCGGGCGTGACTTACGTATGCGTTTTCTTTGCTGCGCGAGCTCGCGGTTACGGTGGCGCTTTGAATTTTTTTTTTATTTATTTGATTCTATTTCTTATTTTTAACACTGTTTGCTTTAAAAAAAAAAATTCTGATCCCTTTTATTGCTATCACAAGGAATGTTAACATCCCTTGTGATAGTAATATATGGTGTCAAGTACTCTTTATGGAGGGATGGGGGGGGGGGGGTCTAAAACAGTGGTCCTCAACCCTGTCCTCGAGTACCCCCAACAGGCCATGTTTTCAGGTTTTCCTTTATCTTGCACAGGTGCTTTAAATCAGAGTCAATGGCTTGGTATTTTGGACACCTATTTTATCTAAGAGAAATTCCCAAAACATGGCCTGTTGGGGGTACTTGAGGACAGAGTTGAGAAACACTGGTCTAAAAGACCCCCCATCCCTCCTTTGCACTTCACAGTATTCAGATCGCCAAAAATGGCAATTCTGAATACTGTCATTTTTTTAAAACCGACGCCGTTTGGTGCAGCGTAAACCAGAAGTGACGTTGTGACGTTGCTTCCGGAAATGTATGAAGGAGTCCTGAATGAAGCCGATTCTGGCTTCCACGGGGACTCCAAACAGCGGCCAGAAGTGTCAGATCGGAGCTACGGTCTCCTGGTGGGACAGGAGACCGGAGAAGAGCGGCGGACGGTGGCGAGAGGGGGGGGGTGGCCTCTTCTGCTCCCTGGGATAAAGACCGAGAGGCTTCCGAGCTGGATCGGCCATTATCACCAGATAGCAGGCCACCTGCTCTAAAAAACAGTACTGGGGTATAGCCTGTAGCTGCAGGCTATACCCCGATACATCCACTTAAAGCTGCCGCCGTTTATAAACGGCGATTCGCGTTAAGTGGTTAAAAATTGTGATGACATGCCCCAGTCCAACAGGTGGTAAAAATTGGGCCTTGGGTGTTGTCGGTGCCAGAACACTGTAACCCCTTGCAGTTACTTTTGTTGGGCGCAAGAACGGGCCCTGCTGTTGTAAATTAGTGTAACCACTTAATGCGAATCGCTGTTTATAAACGGTGGCTGCTTTAAGTGGAAGTATTGGGGTATAGTCTGCAGCTACAGGCTATACCCTGGTACCATTTTTTAGAGCAGGCAGCCGGCTATCCGTTGATAGCAGCCGATCCGGCTCGGAAGCCGCTCGGTCTTTAACCCAGAGAGCGGGAGAGGCCATTCCCCTCCTCCCGCCACCGTCCGCCACTCTTCTCCGGTCTCCCGTCCCACCAGGAGACTGGAGCTCAGATCCGACATGTCCGCCTGCTGTGTGAAGTCCCTGTGGAAGCCAGAATCGGCTTTGATCAGGACTCCTTCGTACATTTCCGGAAGCAACGTTACAACGTCACTTCCGGTTTACTCGGCGGCTAACAGCACCGGTTTTAAAAAAATTACAGTATTCAGAATCGCCGTTTTTGGTGATCTGAATACTGTGAAGTGTAAAGGAGGGATGGGGAGTCTTTTAGAACCCCCATTCCTCCATAAAGAATACCTGTCACCATATATTACTATCACAAGGGATGTTTACATTCCTTGTGATAGCAATAAAAGTGATCAGATTTTTCTTTTAAAGGAACAGTGTTAAAAGAAAAAATAAAATAAAATAAATAAAAAATAAAACATTTTAAAGCGCCACCGTAACAGCTTGTGCAGCAAAGAAAACGCATATGTAAGTCGTGCCCGCATATGAAAACGGTGTTCAAACCACACATGTGAGGTATCGCCGCGATCGCCAGAGAGTGAGCACTAATTCTAGCAAAAGACCTCCTCTGCACATCTAACCTGGTAACTGTTAAAAAAATTTAAAGCGTCACCTATGGAGATTTTTAATTAGTTTGTTGCCATTCCGCGAGTGTGTGGAAGTGATGATGTGTTCATTGGAACATGAAATGCATAGAAGCCACACCTTGTTCTGACGTAATTTCTCGTTTCCTGGTCCCGACTTCCGGAGCGGTGGAACGCACGACGCGGAGATATGGAACCAGCCCCATCCACACATACGCTGTCATCGCTAGTGCTGGCTTTTTGGCACACAGGCATGTGAGTGTAAAATCTTTAAAGAAAATCTTTTTACTGCTTTGATATTGCCCTAATCCAAATGGTGTTGCGCAATGAGAATTTGTGATTTTTTTCATGAGCTGTTCCCTCTGAGGGAGGAAGTTTAACGCTATACTCGGTGCTCCTATTTCACTGCATCACAATTGAACTTAGCTTTTTTCTGAACTGGGGTCCGGTGAGTGTAAACCCCCGGTACACTTTTTTGGTGGTAAAGCACTGTAATTTGAAAGACTTTCCAGCACTCCCTGTTTTGAGCATGGTTAAAGGAAACCCCTATATTAACCTTTATAATAGGAAATTAATGATATCACTATTGGGACTGATTGAAGATGCCGCATGATATATGAGGGATGTGTTTATACATTTTATATATGTATGTATTAGTGATACCATATTGCATTATTCTCTTTGAGATGCAAAACCGCTCTACTGTGGTAATATTACTCTGAGGGCTGTGTTGCATCCAATATTGCACATTTGTTTTTTCTACTTTGTATGTTAAATTTGCACACACTGGTTACTAGGTGAGCGCCGTATACACCTTATCATTTGTATTATGTTTATGGTTAGATTCAGACAAACCTTTGTCTGAAGCCAGGTGGGCTGCACAACCTTTTTTAATTTTTTAATTTTTTTGATTCTTTGTATTCACCAGTGTCACTTGCGGGGCGCCAACACCTGTTCATTTCACACGTACTATATAACGTATGGACAAATCTATAGTGCACACTCAATACGTTGTGTGTGTGTATATATATATATATATATATATTTATTACACACACACACACCAGGCTGTATATATTTTAATACACCATGTCAAGTGTACTATATACAGTGTACACTGATATATAGTACACAGTGCGTATATATATATATATATATATATATATATTTATATATATATATATATATATATATATATACTGTATATAGATAGATAGATACAGTATCTCACAAAAGTGAGTACACCCCTCACATTCATGTGACTACACTGAAGAAATTACACTTTGCTACAATGTATAGTAGTGAGTGTACAGCTTGTATAACAGTGTAAATTTGCCGTTCCCTCAAAATAATTCAACACACAGCCATTCATGTCTAAACTGTTGGCAACAAAAGTGAGTACACGCCTAAGTGAAAATGTCCACATTGGGTTCAATTAGCCATTTTCCCTCCCCGGCGTCATGTGACTTGTTAGTGTTACAAGGTCTCAGGTGTGAATGGGGAGCAGGTGTGTTAAATTTGGTGTTATTGCTCTCACTCTCTCACACTGGTCACTGGAAGTTCAACGTGGCACTTTTTGGCAAAGAACTCTCTGAGGATCTGAAAAAAAGAATTGTTGCTCTACATAAAGATAGCCTAGGCTATAAGAAGATTGCCAAGACCCTGAAACTGAGCTGCAGCTTGGTGACCAAGACCATACAGCGGTTTAACAGGGCAGGTTCCACCCAGAACAGGCCTCGCCATGGTCGACCAAAGAAGTTGAGTGCACATGCTCAGCGTCATATCCAGAGGTTGTCTTTGGGAAATAGACATATGAGTGCTGCCAGCATTGCTGCAGAGGTCGAAGGGATGGGGGGGTCAGCCTGTCAGTGCTCAGACCATACGCCGCACACTGCATCAAATTGGTCTGCATGGCTGTCGTCTCAGAAGGAAACCTCTTCTAAAGATGATGCACAAGAAAGCCCACAAACAGTTTGCTGAAGACAAGCAGACTAAGGACATGGATTACTGGAACCATGTGCTGTGGTCTGATGAGACCAAGATAAACTTATTTAGTTCAGATGGTGTCAAGCATGTGTGGCGGCAACCAGGTGAGGAGTACAAAGACAAGTGTGTCTTGCCTACAGTCAAGCATGGTGGTGGGAGTGTCATGGTCTGGGGCTGCATGAGTGCTGCCAGCACTGGGGATCTACTGTTCATTGAGGGAACCATGAATGCCAACATATACTGTCACATACTGAAGCAGAGCATGATCTCCTCCCTTCGGAGACTGGACCGCAGGGCAGTATTCCAACATAACGACCCCAAACACATCTCCAAGACGAACACTGCCTTGCTAAAGAAGCTGAGGGTAAAGGTGATAGACTGGCCAAGCATGTCTCCAGACCTAAACCCTATTGAGCATCTGTGGGGCATCCTCAGAGGTGGAGGAGAGCAAGGTCTCTAACATCCACCAGCTCCGTGATGTCGTCATGGAGGAGTGGAAGAGGACTCCAGTGGCAACCTGTGAAGCTCTGGTGAACTCTATGCCCAAGAGGGTTAAGGCAGTGCTGGAAAATAATGGTGGCCACACAAAATATTGACACTTTGGGCCGTATTTGGACATTTTCACTTAGGGGTGTACTCACTTTTGTTGCCAGCGGTTTAGACATTAATGTCTGTGGGGCTAATTCACTATATCGCGAATATGCGATCGCACGGCACCTTAAAATAACGCCCATTCAAGTCACTTAGCATGTCAACTGGGCGATCATGCGAACGCAAAATTGCGTTATTGCCGCAAATATGCCTTCTTAATTGGCATATGTGGGAATAGCTGATGTCAATTGGGCTTGAACCTGCAGAATCCACTGAAGGTTTGTATGAACATGATTTGCTTGAAAAAGTGTATGGGAACTACCGCAGCAAAATGGAAACCATTGGTGAATATGAACATCGGTAGGTTCCGAACCTGTAGCTGTATGCTTTGAAAGTATCAGAAGGAACCACTACACTATTGACTTGAACACAACCAGCCATAGAAACTACAATTACTAATCTTAGATTCTGTTAATTCTCTACAAACTAACTGCTGGCACGTTAACTAGTGTGTGATTATTCCAATTCCACATCATAATATTAATGAATATGTACATACCATTGCATGCATTTAAAGAATTCATAGTATGGAAGCAATCAAACTGATGTGCATTGGCTAATTGGTGAATATGCGTTCGCATATTTTCAGCATCTAATGCTGAGTACAATGCAAGCTTTCAGAAGGTCATACCATTGAACTACTCTGTGAGTTAGATAGCCTTGTTTAAATGTATCATGTAGGCTTGCTGATACCATACAAATCATGGTACCAGCCAAACTTTGAACAGTCAGAATTGTTTCACATTCATGTCAGCTGGGATTACTACTGATCTGTGATTAGCTGAAGCTATTAGCGTTCAGAATCATCTTATAGTGCATTAGGGAAACGTTCCTGTGGGTGGTCTGAGGGACAGTTTATCGTTCTAAAAACAACTACAACTGCATTAGGGCCAGGTTCCTGTTTGTGCTCTGAGGGAGAGATTATCTTTCTAAAAACAACTACTACTGCATTAGTGCCAGGTTCCTGTTGGTGCTCTGAGGGACAGTTTATCGTTCTAAAAATAACTACTATTACAATAGGGCCAGGTTCCGGTTGGTGCTCTGAGGGACAGTTTATTGTTCTAAAAACAACTACAACTGCATTAGGGCCAGGTTCCTGTTTGTGCTCCGAGGGACAGTTTATCGTTCTAAAAACTAATGCTACTGCATTAGGGCCAGGTTCCTGTTGGTGCTCTGAGGGACAGTTTATCGTTCTAAAAACAACTACTACTGGAATAGGGCCAGGTTCCGGTTGGTGCTCGGAGGGAGAGTTTATTGTTCTAAAAACAACTACTACTGCATTAGGGCCAGGTTCCTGTTTGTGCTCTGAGGGACAGTTTATCGTTCTAAAAACAACTACTACTGCAATAGGGCCAGGTTCCGGTTGGTGCTCTGAGGGAGAGTTTATCGTTCTAAAAACAACTACTACTGCATTGGGACCAGGTTCCTGTTGGTGCTCTGAGGGACAGTTTATCGTTCTAAAAACAACTACAACTGCATTAGGGCCAGGTTCCTGTTGGTGCTCTGAGAGAGAGTTTATCGTTCTAAAAACAACTACAACTGCATTAGGGCCAGGTTCCTGTTTGTGCTCTGAGGGACAGTTTATCATTCTAAAAACAACTACAACTGCATTAGGTCCAGGTTCCTGCTTGTGCTCTGAGGGACAGTTTATCGTTCTAAAAACAACTACTACTGCAATAGGGCCAGGTTCCGGTTGGTGCTCTGAGGGACAGTTTATCATTCTAAAAACAACTACAACTGCATAACTCCACGGGCTAACTCCACGGGCTCAATCAAAGTCCTCTGCCAAGCCGCCCGCATAATGTCCTCTTTCACAGTGAAAAGGTGCACTCGCCATAACACATCACGTGGCGTCTCTTGAAATAGATCCCGGGAAGCTGGTACTCTGTAGACCCTGTCGATTTCAATAGTTGTAGTTCGAGAGTTACCCAGCAGTTGATTAAAGATTGCAGTAACTGATACTCACAGGTCAGGCCCTGTGGTGGCCTCAGGGATGCCTCACAGCCATATGTTGTTATGCTTGCTACGATTTTCAGAGTCCCCCATTTGCAATTGCATGGTGACAAAGCGCTGCTGATAGGAGCTTAGGGTAGCCTCCAGCATATCAAAACAAGAAGCTGAAGCGGTATGTTGTTCTTCCAAGGTCTGTACCCGTAGCTCAGTAGCCTGTGAGGTGGACTGAAGTTCCTCAATATCTTCCTAGTGTTCATGTCGACTGCCCCGGCATCTGCTGGATGTCTCCAGAAGAGCCAGGATAAGCTGCCAGAGGTTTGTATCCTCAGACGAGAGGGAGCTGTGAGAGGCTCTGGATGGTGTCGGCGAGCATGCCAGGGCAATGATCGGGGTTAAGATTGGAGATAGTGGACGGTCTGCAGCTTCTGCGGTAGTCACCGGTGCTATCGGTGTTAAGGGTTTGGGGTCTGAGCAGACATGCGGTGTTGCTAGCTTTGTCGTGTCTGCGTCATATTGGAAGCTGTGGCCGACGAGGCTGCGGATCTTACTGACAAGTGAGGGATGATGCACAGATGTTTTGGCATATTCTGTGACCTTGAGCCTCTTCCGTTCTTCAACAGGGACCGTTCAGGCACTCAGGTGAGGTATATTTATGGTAGAATATGCTCTGGCCGCACAGAGCTCAGTCAAGGTGTTTCTTCACACCACCATGGTCAGGCCAGAGCAATAATTCTAGCACAAGATCTCCTCCGTAAAACTAACACAAATTTAAGGTGAGTATCTATTTACTCAGTGCAACCTTGTCCATTATATTTTACCAAAAATGTGGGTAGTTTATTGTGTTTGTTTGCCCTAAGATTCATTTAGTGAGTTTTTTACTGAAATTTTTAGTGTTTCCTTTTTTTTTTTGTGGGGTGGGTGCTTCAGAATTCTCTGCCTATGGGCTCCTGAGATGTAAATCCGGCCCTGGATGTCAGAAGTGTCGGGGCAGAGCCACCAATAAGCAATAATAGAGCCAAGCCACCTGGAAAGGGGGCCTCATTAAAGTGTATAGTTTGTATTGAGGTAAGTGGGGCTGTCAAGAAAGTACTGCTCATGAATGGACTGTTTCCTTGCACAGACGCGCACGTGGCAGGTGCCCTTGGCGCCAATCTGCCTATTTTAACTTAACAGCACCTAGTAGCCGGTGCTTACCTTTCTACAGCGTTCCTGTGTTCCCTAGCAATCTGTTCCTGAGAGTTCCTGTATCTGTGACCCAGCTTGATCTGACCTTCTTTGCTTTCTGCCTCCACCGACCCCGACTTACCCATGACCATCCACCTGCCTGCTCCTTGTGTACCTCATTGCCCACCAGTTGCCGACCCTGCCTGTGCCTGACTATTCTTGCCTGCTCCTTCTGTGCCACACTGCCTGACTGCTGCTGACCCAGCTTGCTCCGACTACTCTGCTACATCTGCACGAGTCTTGTGAAAATCTACCCACGCTACATCAGAGACTCTTACAAGCCCTCGTGCCATCCTGCACTCCTGAAATTCCTGTTTTTACTACCAGGGGTTCCTGAATCAGGTACGCAAGAGAGGTTACCACCAGCATAAGCCAGACTCCACCACCAGGCACGTGACAGCAACGGACAGACATGTCCGAGTCTGCGCAGGGGCCCTCCCCCATGGACGAACTCTGCCTGCACATGGCTGGGCTTACCCAAGCAGAAAAGAGCCTGCAGGAAGGCTATACCCAGCTTGAAGGCCGTGTCCAGGAGCTTTCTTCACCAGCCATCAGAGGCCAGTCAGTCCACAAACGCACCATTGTCACCTTTCCTGTGGAACCCAAGGCCCCAATGCCTGAGCGGTTCTCTGGTGACCGAAGGCAATTCTGGGCATTTCGAAATGCCTGCAAGCTCTATTTCGCCCTTCAGCCACGCACCTTCTCCCTTGAAGCCACAAAGGTGGGCTAAGTGATCTCCCTCCTGCAGGATGAGCCCCAGTCTTGGGCCCACCGGCTCCTGGAGCAAAAGGCACCTGACATCTCTGATCTCTCCCTATTCTTCCAGGCGATGGCTCAACTGTACGAGGATACGCACTAGGCGGCTACTGCAGAGGTCGCGCTACATGCCCTAAAGCAGGGACGCAGACCGGCCGAGGATTATGTCTCCGAGTTCATGTGCTGGAGCGCCGACACGGCCTGGAATGACGCAGCCCTCTGCTATCAGTTTTGCCTGGGTCTGGCCAAACCCCTAAAGTATGAACTGGCTCGTGTTGGGGTGCCTCCAACTCTGGACGCACTCATTAATCTCAGTATTCGGATTGATAGGCGCCTCAGAGAGCGCAGGGCGGAGAGATCCACAGGGGTGTTCCAGCTACCCAAGTTATGTTCCTCTAGTGCCCATGGCGCCTACCTCACCACCTGATCTTTCTGAGCCAATGCAACTGGGGCTTCTGCGCCCATCGCTTACCCCTGAAGAAAGTGCAGCGCCCAAGAAATAATAATCTCTGTCTTTACTGTGGGGAGGCCGTGCACTTCGTGAGGGCCTGTCCTGCCAAATTCGGTAAGTGCCTTTCTGTCACCAATGGTGCTGTGCCATCTGTACCAAGTAATGCTTCTTATCTAGCTCTCTCCATCTCTCTACAGCTCCCAGGAAGGAGTATTCCAGACCACGCAATTATTGATTCCGAAGCCTGCAGCTGTTTCATGGACTTAACATTTGCAGCACAATGTGAGATCCCTCTGCAACCCAAGTCCCGCAGAATGATAGTTCACCTAGCAGATGGGACCACTATTAAGTCTGGCCTAGTTTCTCAGGAAACTGTCCCATTGACAGCCACTATGGTCAACGGCCATAAAGAACTTCTGCTGTTGAATGCCATCCCCTCTCCCCTCAATAAATTGCTAAATATGGACTTTATAGGCACAGTCGCACAAAGGGGTACTTAAAAATAAAATATTTATTAAATAATCATTAAAAAACATCATTGACAATCAAGACGTGATTATCACACATGTAGAAAAAAGTCCTTAATGGATAGATGTGCAAAATTGCCACTTGTACATTGAGAACACTACTAGAAGTATTAAATGTGGTAACCCAATCAGTGGATTGGGTAAAGTCCCAGAGTGCATTCAAGTAGTCACAGTACAATGGCAGATATCATCCATTTGCTGTACATGTTGCACGTAGGACGCTTCCTCAGGAGCAAAGGACAACTAATGTGTAAAAAAACAGCATGTAAGCATATGATGCCACATCAATATATATATATTCAACATACAACATTGGTCAACAAACATTGGACTGACAATTGGCTGTTAAGGAACGACTCAGTCACTGTGACCACTGTCCACAGACACTGGAGCAAACCTACAAGTGTGGGGGCGTGGATAACATGATAATTGACTATATGAGATAGGTATTCCATTTTAACAAAAGCTTTATATAGGCTAAATCCCCATGAATGAAAAGGGAGATGAAAGGGGAGAGGAAAGGGGGGTGGGGGTGGGGAGGACAAGCGGGCCAATATATAGATCATAAAAAAAAAAAAACTTACGGATTATGTGTGATGAAAGTAAATTTAGTAAAAACCCGACAGATGGCAGGTTTGAGATGGTAAGGAGACGCACCAAAGGGAAACTCCCTCAAAAGATAGATAGATGTGGAGCTAAAAAGATAAGATGAACAATACTGAAAAATGGTGCCTGGTAATAAAGTGGCCAATAAGAATAACACAGGAGACGCCCATCAGCTGGAGCCCCTGTTCCCTGTCATACTTGGCCTACCCTGGCTCCAGGCACACAATCCCAGCATCAATTGGGCCACTGGGGACATTAGGTTTCAGTCTCCTTATTGCCTCCAGCACTGCATACCAAGGGCCATTGAAAGGGACCCTACCCTGTTATTCATGAACACTGACCCCGAGCCTGATATCTACCAATTCGTTCCCTCAGTATATTACGCCTTCCTGGATGTCTTCACTAAAAAAGATGCAGAGGCTCTGCCCCCTCACAGACCCTACGACTGCTCTATCAAGCTCCTTCCCGGAGCAGAAGTTCCCTTTAAAAGGATTTACCCTTTAACCGAACTCGAACTAAGCACTTTGAAATCCTACATAGATGAGAACCTAAGCAAGGGGTTCATTCGTCCGTCCATGTCTCCTGCAGGAGCTGGCATCTTTTTCGTGGAGAAAAAGGATCATACCCTGCGCCCCTGTATTGACTACCAGGAACTAAACCAAGTCAAAAACTGCTATCCTCTTCCGCTAGTGTCGGAATGCTTGGGAACGGCCACCGTATTCACCAAGCTAGACATTCACGGGGCCTACAATCTGGTACAGATCAGGGAGGGTGATGAATGGAAGACAGCTTTTCGCACCCGTTTCGGGCATTATGAGTACCCGGTAATGCCGTTCGGTCTGTGCAATGCCCCCGCCACATTCCAGCACTTTATAAATGACATCGTCAGGGACTTCCTTAATTTATAAATGACATCTTCAGAGACTTCCTTAACCTTTTCGGTCATTGTATACCTGGATGATATTTTGATCTTTTCTCCTTCCTTGGTTACCCATCGCAGGCATGTCAAGAGTGTTCTGGGCCACCTCCGTCAGCACGGCCTCTACGCCAAGCCCAAAAAAAGTGCGAGTTCAAGCAACAAAGTATACAGTTCCTAGTACTAATCATCTCGGTCGAAGGCATCAAGATGGATCCACAGAACGTCTCCGCCATCCCGGATTGGCCAGCCCCTACTGATAAAAAAGGAATCCAACGTTTTGTTGATTCGCTAACTTTTACAGAAAATTCATCGGGATTTTCCTCTATAATCTCGCCCATCAACCACCTCACCAAACAAGGTGCCCAGTTCCAGCGGTCCTCCGAGGCACCGATCCTAAAACACCTGGATCCTGCTCTTCAATATGTCTTAGAAGTGGATGCATCCGAGATAGCTGTTGGAGCAATTATCTCTCAAAGACTAGGCGCTAAGGCACTGCTTCATCCGGTCACTTTCTTTTCCCGCAAACTGTCAACAGCCGAGAGAAATTATGATGTGGGTACTTTTGGCAATCAAGTCGGCATTGGAGGAATGGAGGTATCTATTGGAAGGAGCTGCACACCCAATTCTAATTAACACAGACCACAAGAACCTGGAGTACCTAAGGATTGCCAAGAGACTGAAGCCACGACAGGCCAGGTGGGCACTGTTTTTCTCCAGGTTCATCTTCCACATCACTTACAGGCCCGGGTCAAAGAATACTAAGCTGGGTGCTCTCTCCCGCATGTTCAATGCTCCAGGGGCTCCGGTGCCCACCATCCTGCCCTCCGGAAGCTTTTTGCTGCTACAAGAGGAGGTGCTGTCGCAAATCAGACAGGCTACTATGGGGACAGCTCCCCTCCCAGAAGCTAACTTGAAGTCAAGGGATGGCCTGCTCTGGTTCAACAACAGGATCTTTGTGCTGGAGGGCCTACGGGCCACAGTCCTAGAACTCTGCCATGACCATCAGCTTGCTGGACATCTTGGTGTGCACAAGACTGCAGAGCTGTTATCGTGCACATTCTGATGGCCTCAAGTGGGGAAGGACTGTATAAGTTATGTGGAGTCTTGCAACACCTGTAGCCAAAATAAGGGTAGCAAGACCCAGTCTTGGGGTCTACTGAAACCCCTGCCTGTTCCGGAGAGACCTTGGAGAAGAATATCCATAGACTTTATTGTAGAGGCACCCCCGTCAGGAGGATTCTCAACCATCTTTGTGGTGGTAGACAGACTGATCAAGATGGCACACTTTGTGCCAATGAAGGGCACACCCTCAGCCCCAGAAACTGCAAGAACTTTTGTCAAGGAAATTGTGAGACTCCTTGGGATACCTACAGTTGTGGTGTCTGACCGTGGAGTGTAATTCACCTTCAGATTCTGGAAATCTCTATGCAAATCCCTGAAGATTGGACTGTCTTTTTCTTCCGCATACCACCTCCAGACAAATGGCCAGACAGATAGAACTAATCAGACACTGGAGCAATACCTGCGTTGCTTCTTGTTCTTCTCTCAGGACGACTGGCTTACGCTCTTACCATTGGCGGAATTCGCCTATAACAACTCTGTTCATTCTGCCACCCAACAGTCCCCGTTCTTTGCTAATTATGGGTTTCACCCATCCTTCTTGTCCAACGCCTGTCCTGAAAGTCCGGTGCCAGCCGTGTTTGACATGATGAATTTGTTCATAACCAATAACAAACTATTGCAGAAGACATTGACAAAGATGCAGGCCTATAATAAACAAATGTACGACAAGAGGAGGCAGGGAGAGCTAAACTTGAAACCTGGCGACCGGGTCTGGCTGTCCACAGTCAACTTGAGGCTGGCATGCCCATTTTAATGATGTGGCCTATGAACGTGAGCTGCCTGAATCATGATGGGTACATCCCGTTTTCCACATATCACTGCTAAAACCAACAGTTCCTGATTCCTCAAACAACAGAGAAAATTAGTCAAACAAATGTCCCAAAAAAGAAAGTCTCTGCTCAGCGCCTAAAGACACTGTCTCCTTTAAATACACTTGAACATAAAATGTTGAGCAGCTGCTGGAAAAGCTTAAAGCCAGACGTTCAGATAATGCATAAACAAAGGAGCAAAGCAAAGTACTCCTGCAGCAGCGCTTCCAAGTCTAGTAATAAACACTCAAACAGTATTCTTCTGAAAATAATCAATACGCTTGCAGATGTTTAATCCCTCCACCAGCAAGTTTAACACCTCGTGAGAGAAGAACGGAGTCCCCTTATGGGGATGCACTCACCAGAACCTGGTGAGAAAACCGCATTAAGCTCCAAACGCTATGTAGATCTAAGACTAAGATGGCCCCTCAATCCACTTCTGGAACAGTACGTTCCTTTCCTCTGATGGCACTCCTCGTTTGATCAAAGGGATGTATAAAGACAAGAAGGGGGTGGAGACACCGCATCTTAGTAGCAGGTGACAGGTGGCAAGCTGTGTCCCAGGCAGTGGGTTCGGTGTCCTCTCATAGAGACGTCAGCAAGCGTATTGATTATTTTCAGAAGAATACTGTTTGAGTGTTTATTACTAGACTTGGAAGCGCTGCTGCAGGAGTACTTTGCTTTGCTCCTTTGTTTATGCATACAGTATATATTAATTACAAATATAAGTACATATACACACACACAACCACAAAACCTAGGGAATTGTAAA
>BLSH010087308.1:360574-371627 GCA_018402905.1 Glandirana rugosa
AACCGGGGTTCCTGCAGCGTGTGGGTGCGTACGCGGACACGTTCCTTCGTCATGCAAGTACTCGTCATGAAAGGACTGTAACGGGGGGGGGTTCCCCGTCGGAGGCCTACGGGTCTACCAGGCAGAAAACGCCAACCAAAAAGAACTTGCGGGACTACTCGAGGAGTCGTACTTCCAATTAGACTCCAAGGGTGCTCAAAAGGAGCCGGGTATCGAGAAAATGATTCGGTTTATGACCCATGACGGTGGGGAGGAAGACGTTAGGTCTTACCTAAACTGAAGTTTAAGGAGGTAGGGTAGTTAGTCAAACATCTGCAAGCGTATTGATTATTTTCAGAAGAATACTGTTTGAGTGTTTATTACTAGACTTGGAAGCGCTGCTGCAGGAGTACTTTGCTTTGCTCCTTTGTTTATGCAAGTTCCTGATTCCTGACCGGAGAAAGGGGCCACCTGCACCAGTGCTGATTGATGGGATGGAGGAATTTGAAGTCAAATCCATTCTGGATTGCAGAAGGAGGGGTGGCAGTACCCAGTATTTGGCTTAGTAAAAGAGCTATGGGCCGAGGAAAACTCGTGGGAACCTCAGATTAACCTTCATGCTGAGGAGCTCATCAGGGCGTTCAAGAAAAACCAACCGCAAAAGACGGACCATCTGGGCATCCGGAGGCTGCCCCTTGGGGGGGGGCAATGTCAGGAAAGTACTGCTCATGAACGTACTGCTTCCTTGCACAGGCGCATGCGTGGGTGTGCGACGTCCTTGGGGCCAATTGGCCTATTTAAACTGGACAGCACCTTGCAGCCCGTGCTGTCCGTTCTACAGCGTTCCTGTGTTCCCTAGCAATCTGTTCCTGAGAGTTCCTGTATCTGTGACCCGGCTTGATCTGACCTTCCTTGCTTTCTGCCTGCACCAACTCAAGCTTACCCACAACCATCCAGTTGCCTGCTCCTTGTGTACCCTGTTGCCCACCAGTTGCCGACCCTGTCTGTGCCTGACTATTCTTGCCTGTTCCTTCTGTACCGCAACGCCTGACCGCTGCTGACCCGGCCTGCTCCGACTACTCTACTACATCTGCACGAGTCTTGGGAACATCTACCCATGCTATATCAGAGACTTTTTTACGAGCCCTCCTGCCATCCTGCACTCCCGAAACTCCTGTTTATACTACCAGGGGTTCCTGAATCAGGTGCGCAAGAGAAGTTGCCCCCTGCATAAGCCAGACTCCACCACCAGTGACGGGGCCCCCACCGCAGAAAGGAGGACAGCAGTTAGTTGAGTTTGGTAAAAAATGTTTTGGGTATCTACTGGGAAGAATTCCTAAACAGGTACCTACATTTAGGAAGCATCTTCATTTTAATAAGATTTACACAGCCTAGTAAAGATAATGGCACGTTTTCCCATGCGTGGAGAGAGAATTGGCATCAGATTCATATCAACAAAGTCTTTAGCATTGCGAGAGATATTTAAACCTGTCTACCAACTGCAGTACTACATCAGGAGGGGCAAGGGCCCTTGCCCCAGGGTCTATCGGGAAATGTTGCACCTTGGTCCAATTTACACAGAGGCCTGTAACCTCCGAAAAAGTGTTGAGCACCTTGCAGAGATAGGGCAGGGTTATTTAAGAAGAAGAGCAATTCATCAGTAAACAAGGTCACCTTCTCCTCCAGCCAGTCAATTTTAGGCCCTTGATCTCAGGGGAGATACGGAGGGTCTACACCACAGATTCCATGGTGATGGCAAAGAGGGCTGGGGAGAGAGGACAACCCTGCTGTGTGCCTCTATACAGCTAAAAGAACCAAGTCAGGCAACCTCCCAGTATGATGGAAGCAGTGGGGTTCTTGTATAGAATACACAGCTATTGAATAAAACAGAGAGGAAAACCTATTCTCCTGAAAACCTCCTATAGGTATAATCATTCTACTGCAGTCTTTTTCAACCAGGGTGCCTTAAAGTCATTGTAAAGCTTCATTTTAAAAAACAATAAACAAACAAACATGTTATACTTACCTTCTCTGTGCAAGGGTTTTGCACAGAGTGGCCCCGCTTCTTCTCTTCTGAGGTCCCTCTGCGGTGCTCCTGGCCCCTCCCATATCGAGTGCCCTCACGGGGAAGCGTTTCCGGGGGGCACTCAGGAGCACAGACAGCAGGACTCCGCCCCACCCCCCGACTCCTGCTTCATTGGATTATATTGACAGCAGCAGAAGCCAATGGCTCCGCTGCTATTAATTTATCCAATGAGAACCAGAGACAGCTGCTGGACTCGTTCCCGTTGCTGGAAAGACTGGGTTCAGGTAAGTAAAAGGGGGCTCTGGGGGGCTGCTACACTAAAGGAGATTTTTCACCTTAATGCAAAGAATGCATTAAGGTGAAAAACCCCCAGGGTTTACAACCCCTTTAAGGTTTCTTTAGGGGTGCCTTGGCAAAATGCCTAAAAATTTATCAAAAATTGTATAAGCCAGCATGTGGATCAAGCTTGCCTTTTTGTTACACAAAGGTTTTCATTGTTTTCATTGTTTTCATTATACAGCATTAGGATTTTCTAGACACTGGCATCCTAACAACCAATGACATTATCAGTTAATAAGGAGGATGCCTGTTGCCTCCACAGCATCCTTGTTTGGCTCTCTCTCAGCACTGGGGTGACATTAGCTAACTGATGGAAAGAAATTGAGGGAGAAACTGGAATACTATTCAGTACCAGTGTGCAAAAGTGTATTTGCTTTGGAAGAATAAATCACCTCTACCATTGGGTGTCCTACATGTGGATGTTGCTGCATTATGTAAAGCTATTAGAATATTTTTTTACATTTTAGAGTGGGGTGCCTCAAAACTGTTGTAATTTTAAAGGGTGCCTTGAGATTGTCTATAATTTTAAAGGGTGTCTCTACTGAAAAAATGTTGAGAAACACTGCTCTACTGTATCAAACGCCTTCTCGATATCAAGGGAGGCCACTACTCTGGTACCCTGGTTGGTGTTGGAGGCATGTACTGTATATTGGTGAAGAGTTGTAGTATAATAATATCTGTAGACTTACAGAGTGGAGGATGCTGTTGAGTCACTTTTAAAATCTAAGTTCAGCAATACAATAGGTCCGTATGAGGGGCAGATGGCTGGACCTTTGTAAATCAAAACAATGTGGGCCTTATTTGTGGAGCATGGGAGGGAATTCTCAGCAAGACACTGAGGCCAATCTTGGAGCTAAAGTGTCACCATATACACTATATTACCAAAAGTATTGGGACACCTGCCTTTACACGCACATGAACTTTAATGACATCCCAGTCTTAGTCCGTAGGGTTCAATATTGAGTTGACCCACACTTTGCAACTATAACAGCTTCAACTCTTCTGGGAAGGCTGTCCACAAGGTTTAGGAGTGTGTCCAGTGGCGGCCCGTCCATAGAGGGCGCACGGGCAACGCCCCTCCCATCCATGTGTCCGCTCCCCTGATCTAGATATCAGGGCGCTGGACTATGGATTCCAATGGGGGGGGGTGTATTTTGGAAGCATGTGATTGGAGTCAGAGGCTCTAATAGGCGTCAAAAAAGGTTTGGATCAGGGCACTGCTCCCCGATTCCACACAGTTGTGTGACGATAGCAAATTCATTTTTGCTATCTTCACAATAAAGTTCCTCCCCGCCAATCAGGAGGCAGGTCGTGAGACCTGTTTCCCGACTGCCCAAAGCGTCAGGTGATTCTATTGGATGCCTAGCGCTTAGGCGGAAGACAGAGGAAATACGTGGCAGAGGAAGCCGCTGGAGGAGCGGACACCGGAGCTGCTGCCCGCACCCCGGGAGAGGACACCACAGCCCACTACCTAGATCCCTATAGTGCCGGGCCATCGGCCGCCCGGGGAGGTGGTAATTCTGCGGCGGGGGGGGGGTGTGGGGTGTGGTAGTGCTGTGCTGTTGGCTGCCCGGGGGGGGTTGTTTGTTTTTCAGGGGTTGGGCTTGGCCCCTTAGTTCAAGTAATGGGAACTCTGAAAGGGTAACTCCACTTTCATGGGGGAAAAAATAGCAATAAAGAAAAAAATAATATAGCGCATATAATTGCAACACAAGTCATATTGTAATTGAATGTCATTAAAAAATACTTTCCTTTTCAATCTGCAGCTCTGTAATTTTCTGAGAATGCATTGCAATATGGCTACCTGGAGTTGTTCTGTACACAGAGTGTGTACTGACCATTCCCCAGAAACATCATTTCCTGCTTGAGTGATTGACTCACTGATTTCCCCAGAAGTCTGCACTAAGATACAAGTTAGATTTCAGGCATCCCCTGCAACAAAAATGTCATTTTTGGATAGATACTTTCAATGGCAACATATCTAAAGGGATGCAGTCCCAGCAGATTTCCTCATTAGAGCCCTATAGCTGCACACCTGACAGTTAATTGTGAAGCCACTCCCATTAGACCCACTCAGAACAGAGCCACAGACAAACACAGAGGGATTTCTTCAGAATAACAAAAGGTATGAATCTGCAAACAAGTTTGTTATAATCCCTGCAATGTACATAGATCACCCAAAGGGGATTTTTTTTCCTCAACAAAAGTGGAGTTACGCTTTAAGGCATCATCATACTAAGACATTTTGGACAATTTCATGCTCCCAACTTTGTGGGAACAGTTTGGGGATGGCCCTTTCCTCTTCCAACATGACTGCGCACCAGTGCACAAAGCAAGGTCCATTAAGACATGGATGAGCGAGTTTGGGGTGGAGGAACTTGACTGACCTGCACAGAATCCTGACCTCAACCTGATAGAACACCTTTGGGATGAATTAGGGCAGCGACTGCGAGCCAGGCCTTCTCATCCATATTAGTGTCTGACCTCACAAATGCGCATCTGAAAGAATGGTCAAACATTCCAGCCCCACACGCCTGCTCGCATTTGGCGAGTGGAAAAAAACTTAAGGGCGAGTGTGGGGCTGTCTAGGAGGGGGCGGGGTGGAATGTTAGCCGTTCTGCTCCCAGCGATCGGCCAGGGGAAGACAGAGGAGAGGAAGAGGAGAGCCAGCCAGATCACACAGAGCAAGGATCTCCCACTGTGACACAGCATGCATTTGAATTGCCCGGCAGCCACTGTCAAGTGAAGTCCCACCTCCTGGACTGGCTCCTATGATAGACAGCACACTGGTCCAGTGCTGGGAAATTGAAGTAGTTTGACGTCTATCATAGAAGCCGGTCCAGGAGGCAGGACTTCATTTGACTGTGGCCGCCCACAACTCAAATCCATGCTGTGTCACAACAGGAAATTACCACTGTGTGATCTGGTCGGCTCTTCTCTCTCTGATCCCCCGTGCCCTCTTGAGGCTGCGCTGATGGGTAATGGTGAGGCTGTATTGATGGGCACTGGTGAAGCTGTATTGATGGGCACGGGTGAGGCTGCGCTGATGGGCACTGGTGAGGCTGCATTGATGAGCGCTGATGAGGCTGCATAGATGAGCGCTGATGAGGCTGTATAGATGAGCACTGATGAGGCTGCATTGATGGGCACTGATGAGGCTGCATTGATGGGCACTGATGAGGCTGCATTGGTGGGCACTGATGAGGCTGCATTGATGGGCACTGATGATGCTGCATTGATGGGCACTTATAGGCTGCATTAATGGGCACTGATGAGGCTACCAGTAGCGGCTTGTGAAATTTTGAGCCCTCCTTATTCTCATAAGTCCCACCCCTTACAGATTCCACCCATTGAGTCAGAAGTATACAGCCCAGCATCACCAGATAGGGTATACAGCATCACCAGATAGGGTATACAGCATCACCAGATAGGGAATACAGCATCACCAGATAGGGTATACACAGCACCAGAAAGGGTATACACAGCACCAGATAGGGTATACACAGCACTAGATAGGGTATACAGCATCATAGAGAGGGTATACACCGCACCAGATAGGGAATACAGCATTACAGATCGGGTATATACAGCATGACAGATAGGGTATACACAGCATCACATAGGGTATACACAGCACCAGAAAGGGTATACACAGCACCAGATAGGGTATACACAGCACTAGATAGGGTATACAGCATCATAGAGAGTGTATACACTGCAGCAGATAGGGAATACAGCATTACAGATAGGGTATACTTAGCAGCAGATAGGGTATACACAGCAGCAGATAGGGTATACACAGCAGCAGACAGGGTATGCACAGCAGCAGATAGAGTATACAGCATCACAGATAGGGTATACCCAGCACCAGATAGGGTATACACAGCACCATATAGGGTATATACACAGCACCATATAGGGTGTACAGCATCACAGAGAGGGTATACTCAGCACCAGAAAGGGTATACAGAATCACAGAGAGGGTATACACAGCATCAGATAGGGTATACAGCTTCACAGATAGGGTATACACAACACCAGATAGGGTATACACATCACCAGATAGGGTATACACAGCAGTAAATAGGGTAAACACAGCAGCAGATAGGGTGTACACAGCACCAGATAGGATATACACCATCACAGAGAGGGTATACACAGCACCAGATAGGGTATACAGCAGGGAGAGAGAGAGATCATCTGTAGCCAGTCGAATCTGCAGTGAAAAGGGTTAACATTACTGTCAGCTCCAGGGAAGCCTCCATCCCCCGGCTGGACAGGCAGCACTCAGATTCCCACACTCACCTTCAGGCTACACCGCACTCCGTCCCGGGCTCAGCATTGCAAGCTCCGCCAAATCAGTGTGATTGTCATGAGTGATCCGCTCCCCTTCTCACATGGTGGTGGGTCAGACATCTTCAGACTTGCATCGGCTGCTCTGGTGTGTTTCCTCTAGCTTAACACCAGGCATCCGATAGAAAAAGATACATATTTGGGGGGGAACACCCTACCAAATGCATGGTGCTGCTTGTAGGACCAACAGATGAAAAAAATGCATATTACAGCGCACACATGATACTTACTCCTGCCAGGCTGTTTAAAAGCATCTAAACGTATATAGCAAAAAATGCAAAAATACAGGGGTTTGGTCACACTGAATGGCCATGAAGTGCTTAAGCCCACTGACTGCTGCAAAGTACCCCGTTTTAACAGTAGGTTCCTACACTAACCTTATAGTGAATGCTCCTATCTCTTAAACCATGGAAGCCAACGCTTCTCTTTATGGGAGACCAGAGGACATATCCCATGGATCAGGTGGACACTGATTGGGGGTAATTAAGGAGGGTGGGGTTCACCAGCCCAAGAGATCTGGTCAGGACCTCAGCATACAAAAAGATGCATATTTGGGGGGAACACCCTACCAAAAGCATGGTGCTGCTTGTAAGACCAACAGACAAAAAAATGCATATTACAGTGCCCACATGATACTTACTCCTGCCAGGCTGTTCGAAAGTGCGTGTGATTGTCATGAGTGATCCGCTCCCCTTCTGTCACGATCCTGGTGGTGGAGTCTGTCTTGTGCAGGGAACAACCGCTCTTGCGCACCCAATTCAAAGACCCCTGGTAGAGCAGACAGGGAGCCCAAGAGTGCGGGATGGCACGAGGGCTGGATGGTCACTGGTGGTGGTGTGATACTCCAGGTGGTCGTGCAGATTAGAGAGGTGGTCGTGCAAGCTGGGTCGGCAATGAGCTGGCTGAGCAGTACAGGTGGGTCAAGCAAAAGGGTGGTCAAGTCCAAGCAGGGTTCGTTATCAGGCTGGCAGCAGAAGTACAGGAGGATCAGGCAATTGGATGGTCTTGGGAAGCCGAGGTCGGTGCAGGCAGAGATCAGCAGGTCATGTCAGGCCGGGTCAACAGGAAAACAGGTAGCAACACAGGAACTGGAACAGAGGCTCACAGGTACACAACACGCTGTAGAATGAACAGCACTGGCCACAGGGTGTTTTCCCACTTAAATAGGCTTGTTTGGTGCCGTCAGTGCACACGGGCGCGCGCACGGGCACGCGCGAACGTGCCAAAAGTCTGGAATCAGCTGGTTTTCCTAACATTGCCCCCCCAAAGGGCAGCCTCTGGATGCCTTGCCGGGTACCAACATCCGAGTGGTTTCTTCTGAAGGCTTGGATTAATCCTGGAGCGTGGATGTTTCCTTCTGGTTCCCAAGAATTCTCTTCAGGTCCATACCCTTTCCACTTGATTAAGTACTGGGTGGACCCAGCCCTCCTCCAACTGTCCAGAATAGCTTCCACCTCAAACTCCTCCTCTCCGTCTACCAGAATTGGATCTGGCGGACCTGTCTTCCGTCCCGGGAAGAGATCTATGACAACAGGCTTCAGCAGCGAAACATGGAAGACCGGGCGGATCCATAGCGAAGGGGGAAGGTCCAGTTCGAACGCCACCCTATTGATCTTCCTTTTGATTGAGAATGGTCCCAAGAACCTTGGACCTAGCATCTTTGACGGGCAAGCAAGTCTGAGGTTCTTGGTGGACAACCAGACACGATTGCCCGGCTGGAGCTCCCCCCGCCTTCTCTTGTCAAAGGCTTCCTTGTTTTGCTCCTGGATCTTTGACAGGGTATCCTGCAGGAGTTTGTTGTTGGTTTGAAAGAAACTGGTGACATCCTGTGCTGCGGGAACTGGACTTTCAGTGCTCAGCTCAGGCAGGAAGGTGGGGTGGAACCCATAATTGGCCCAGAACGGGGACTGCTAGGTGGCCGAGGGGATGGTGTTATTATAAGCAAACTCGGCCAGTGGTAACAGTACAACCCAGTCGTTTTGAGAGAACGAAGAAAAGCAGCACAGGTATTGCTCTAGAGTCTGGTTCTTTCTTTCTGTCTGGCCATTAGTCTGGGGATGATAAGCAGATGAGTAAGAAAGTAAGAAAGTTTGATCCCCAATGCTGCACACAGGGCCTTCCAGAATCTAGAAGTGAATTGGACCCCTCGATCGGATACAATATTGCTGAGTATCCCGTGGAGCCGGACTATCTCCTTGACGAAGATGTTGGCCGTTTCGGCCACTGTAGGGGTCCCCTTCATGGGTAGGAAGTGTGCCATCTTTGTCATGCGGTCAATGACCACAAAGATGGTGGAGAACCCTTCAGACGGAGGCAGTTCCACAATAAAATCCATGGCCAGTTGTGACAATGGGCGCTCAGGTACCGGGAGTGGGTTCAGGAAGCCCCAGGCTTTGGCCGTATGTTTTATTCCTGGCGCAGATGGGACAAGCGCTGACATACTTTTTTCAGTCTTCTGTGGCATTTGGCCGCCAGAACAATCCCAAAATGTCTGGCCAATTTGTGGTCATGGCAGAGACCTAGGACCCTGAGGCGCATGCTGGCTGGGACAAACCCCTTGGAGCCAAACCACCACAGGCCGTTCCTGACAGACAGTCTGGTATCACTGGGGTTAGAAGAGTCTGCCAAGTCCTGTCGTATCTGGGACAGTACGTCCTCACTGGTTAGTAAGAAGTTCCTTACCGGGAGTATGGTGTCGGGCGGAGTGGTGTCTCCAGACTCCGAGAACATGCCGGAGAGGGCGTCAGGCTTGACATTCTATGCTCCCGGCCGGTAGGTCAGAGAACCTGGAGAAAAAGAGTGACCAACGGGCCTGCCAGAGTCTCAGTCTATTGGCCGTTCGGAGGTACTCCAGGTTCTTGTGGTCAGTATAAATAAGGATAGGATGAGTGGCTCCTTCGAGTAAGTACCGCCATTCCTCCAGGGCCGACTTGATGGCCAGTAGCTCCCTGTTCCCTATGTCGTAGTTCTTCTCTGGTGCCGACAGCTTGCGGATGAAGAAGGCTACTGGGTGGAGCAAGGCCTTGTTGCCTTGGCGCTGGAAGAGGATGGCCCCTACTGCGGTTTCGGAAGCGTCCACTTTGAGGACGTATGGTAGAGCAAGGTCCGGGTGCTTCAGGATGGGTGCAGAGGTAAACAGTTTCTGAAAGGTGGTTTGGGCTTCGGGGGACCAACGGAACCGGATGTTCTGTTTGGTCAGCTGGGTAATCAGTTCAACAATGGCTGAAAAACCTTTAATGAATTTCCCATATAAATGTGCGAAGCCCACAAACATTTGGACGCCTTTTCTGTCTGACAATATGGTGGATACCTTCTGAGGATCCATATGGATGCCAGTGACGGAAATGATCAGTCCAAGGGAGTGAATACGTGGCTGTTCGAAAGAACACTTCTCTGCCTTTGCATACAAGTCATGTTGCCGGAGCCGACCCAAGACCTTGGCGACATGTGTACGGTGCTCCTCGATGGAAGAGGAAAAGATTAAGATGTCATCCAAGTAAATTATAATGAAGAGATCAAGGAAGTCCCGGAATATGTTGTTTACAAAATGCTGGAAAGTCGTGGGGGTGTTGCATAGACCAAAGGGCATAACTAAATATTCATAATGACCGAAACGGGTGCAGAATGCTGTCTTCCGTTCGTCTCCCTCCCTGATACGAATGAGGTTGTAGGCTCCTCACAGATCCAGCTTAGTGAAGATGGTTGCTGCCCCTAACCTCTGGAACAATTCTTAATGGTAATCGGGTTGAGTTCCCGGTAATCTATACATGGCCTTAGAGAATGATCCTTCTTCTCCACAAAGAAGATGCCAGCCCCCGCGGGGGAAGTAGAGGGTTGGATAAACTCCTTCTCCAGGTTCTCATCAAGGTAGGCCTTGAGGGCCGCTAGTTCAGGTTCTGAAAGGGGGTAGATCCTACCAAAAGGCACTTTAGCCCCGGGCAAAAGTTCAATGGGGCAATCATAGGGTCTGTTGGGAGGTAGTTTGCCAGCCCCTTTTTTACTAAAAACATCCAGGAAGGGATGGTAGGCAGGTGGGAGGAGCGAACGGATGTCAGGTTCAGCATCAGAGTCCAGGCAGAGTAATGGGGGAACGGCTTCTCCTCCTACGGGTAGACAATGCTGCCGGCAGTAGGGCGACTTGAACTGGATGGTCCCTGTGGACCAATTAATGCTGGGGCTGTGTGCCCAAAGCCATGGCAGACCCAAAATAATGTGACAGAGAGGGGAGGCAATGGCGTCTAGCCGCAGTTCATGATGGCCTTCCGGTGTAGAGGAAGGAAGAGGGACGGTCTGGTGGGTGACCACTTCAGACTTGATATGAGACCCCGTGGAAGCATCCAGATGGGGCGTGACTGA
>BLSH010087308.1:376684-390914 GCA_018402905.1 Glandirana rugosa
TTTTAAACTCACCAGATTTGATTTACCACCCGCACCGAAATCCCCCACACCGAGCACAGACTCAACTTGCTCCCTAACTCCTTCCTTCTTTCTTTCTCTATCCCCGTCTTCCCTTCTCTTCCTTCCTTTCTTCAACCCTACCTCCCTGTGGTCCGGGTCTAGGATGTGGTGTTATGTTATACACATAAGGTCTATCAAATTGTTAGTCGTCTATTTCTATGAGGTTTGTGGACCACAATCGCAAAGTTAGTAGGGCCGTGGTACCAACAATACCACAGTCCTACTAACTTCGCGTAATAATGATATTAATGCAACATTATATTTTACTTTATTTCTGCCCCTATCTCTTTCTTTCTTCCTTCCTCAATCCCTCGTTCAACTCAGACACGAGCCACACCCCCTAAAGCCACGCCCACCATTTAGTTTAGACCACTCAAATTTTTTCGGGCTGGAGCCCCTGGTCTTTTTCCAACCTAGCAACGCCCCTGCATGAGGGCATCAAAATTATCGGCAGTGGGATCTGTAGTATATGTGTGGGCCTGGGCAATAATTTGATCATGGAGAGCTTGCATACAAGACGCCTGGTCCTTGCAGTCGGTGGCGATTGCAGAGATATATTGCCCCCTCATGTATGCCTTGAAGGCACACCATACAATTTTGAGGGTAGAGGACCCCTTATTTCTACCTCAATAATTTTCTACTGGGGGAGGGAGAGCCATTGTGTACTTAAGTGCCACAGGTAGCTGTTGAGTAGATTGCATACCCATAAAGTCAACTCTAGGGGTAATGGTCATACCTGATGTCCTGGATGTCTGCCAGCAGCAAGGGGTTGGCAAAGGCCAAATCAATTTCGGATGACATACGATGTGACGTAGAGAAACATGAATAGGCTTTAGAGGAGGATTTCCTCCATCTCTACATTTCTGTATAATCCACTGCCAGCGTCCAGGATGCCAGAAGGCCCAGAGTATGCGGCCCAGGTGTGGGCCTGTCTAGATCTGGGGATAAAATTAAATTGAAATCACCCATTATGAACAGTGTAGCGGGGGAGTACGGTGTTACCTTCTCTAGCATGTTATTCGGAAGGGTCACCGAAAAAGGAGGGGGAATGTACAACGCTGCTACAACACGTCGCTGGTGCCATAAAGACAACACTACAATTATGTATATACACTGAGGGTCCGTATGCACTGCCTCCACTGTACAGGGGAGCGACTTACTAATAAGAACCGAGACCCCTTTTGAGAAAGTAGGGTAAGTAGCATAAAAACATTTTTGAATCCACGCTTTTTTTAATGCTAGGATATTGCTGCCCATCAAGTACATCTCTTTCAGTAAAATGATATGGGGGGCATGAGGTTTTAGATACTGAAACACCCACAGACGTTCTATGAGAGAACCTTAATCATTTAAAACGACTGTGGTGCTATGGTTAAAATTAGGCATGGATAGAGCTGACCGGAGCAACACAATTTGAGGAGAGGAGATCCAAGTGGGAGCAAATATAGCAAGAGTGAACACACAAACACAAAAAAACAGTTCAAGCTATAAATCCTAGGCGCAGCTGCGCCTACCCTGCCCATGCTCGGCCCGACATAAAAACCAAGAGTCTAGCGGACCCTGAAACCAGAACACAATCAATCACAGAAGAAACACTGTGTCTGCTGGGGGGGAGCCAGACAATATAGCAATTGACCCCCAATGTTGGAAAGAGGCCCAAAAAGAAAAACCTGTTTAGGTGGCAAAAACAGTACAAAAACACAGCAAAAAGGCAAAACTGTCTTGAATAAAACAGAGATGCAGGTAGGTACTGCAGAACCTGAGCTTGGAGCTCTGGAGGGGGAGCGATATCTCCAGTAAAAATAGGTTGTGGTCAGCTAGCTGTGGCTGTCTCTGACAGAATGAAAGTAAAGATGTTACCTCAACCTGATGTAGTCCCGTGGGCAATAGGGAAGCAGGAAGATGAGTGATAAAGGATATACTTGCTGGCAATCAAGGAGTACTGCTAAGATGGCAGAGCCCCTAGGTCTGTACACCAAGAACATTGACGGGTGTCCAACAAGAGGCGGGTCCTGTCAGCGTCCATGACCCAAAGCTTGCTAGGGAATAGCAGGCTGTATTTGAGTCCCTTGTCCCAAAGGTGTTTGCAGATATCTGTAAAGGAGCGTCGGCGTTGATGGGCCTCTGGCGAATAGTCGGGAAACAGTGAGATTTTGTTGTCAAAGTTGAGGTCAGGCTTGTTCCTAGCCAAAGCAAGCAGCATATCCCTTTCCCTGTAATCAGCCATAAGAGGAAAGGGTGTGGACGGGCCTCAGGGACCAGTGGAGTGAGGGGCACTCTATGGGCACGCTCAACAAATAATATAGGTGGGAGATCTTTAAGGCCGAGTTCAGTAGCTAGGTAATTTGGCAAGACGTAGGCCCTCTGTCCTCTTTGACAGGCAAAGTATCCGCAAGTTGTTACGTCGAAGGTAAAATGTTAATAGTCTTCTCTTGCAGGGCCTTAACCTGACTCTGGAGGGCATGGGGTTCTGTGGAGTCTGCTCTGATGGTGTCTTCCTCGCGGGAGATCCGATCCTCAGCCTCGGTTAAACGAGGGCAGAACTTTTCCATGTCATGGCAAATTAAGCTGATATCAGTAGATAGGAAGTCTGTCTTTATCATGAGGGACTCCTTGCAGGAAGTGATGGCCATCAGGATATCAGCGCTTATGGGGCTGTTGGGTCCGAGGTCCGCTAATTGGGTCTGTGTGCTCACTGATATCTCTGCAGCCAGAGCCCTCATTACCAAGATGGCTGCTGATGGAGTAAGCGGGAGGAGCACTGAGGAGTGCGCACGTCTTGCTGGGGGAAATCAGAGGTACCGAAAGTGGCAAGTGCCAATATTTTGTGGAGAGAGTGCTAGCAGGATGGTAAGAATGGAGCTCTGACAGTGTGCGGCTTGCCTTGTTCACATCCCAGTCAAGCCTTTCAGCCTGGCAATCTTGACCATAGGGTTATAGCACCACTTTCAGGAGTAGGACACAAAGCAGGAAAAAGCAAAGCACCCCTGGTGAGCGCTAGGCTGGATAATACAGATTGTGCTGTTACACTTGTTGTGTGTAAGATATAATATAATGCATACTTATGGTAATGTTTATATAATTGGTTGATTTACTGCCATCTTGTGATTGTTTTGGTTATTGCACCATCCTATTCTGTTTATTATCTTTGTCCCCTCCCATCTTCTGATGTATTTCCTGTTCCTGTTTCACTGTCTTGTGAAGAAAGAGATGGCCACTTCTGTATAGGCCTTTCATGCAATCTGCTCGCATCCAGGAACACATTACCTTGTTTTGACCTGCAGATACCATCTTTCAATCATCTGTTACATTTTGTTGTTCTGCTATGATCTGCTTGCAATAAAACCTACGTTGATGGAAAAGACGTGTCTGGTGAGTTCAAGCTATCTGATAAAGACTGTCTGTTGTGATTATATCTGCTTATACAGGCCAGGCATAGAGGTCTCAGCAAGTCACTATTACAACAGTTGGAGTCATAATAGTCAAAACATGTGGTAGAATTCCTACAGCCTGCTGTGTAGTTGTGTGTTTAATCTGCAATCAATCTCAGTGCCATCTGATATTTTGTGAAAGCACATGGTCGCACAAGCTTACTGCACATCATCAGTGAATGTTGAAAACTGTTTCTCTGCATTGAACTGTGTTATCCCACTTGTCTAAATTGCTGTTCATATTCTTAAAGAGACCGTAACCATTTTTTGCAAAACTTGAAAAAATGTCTAAGCAAGGCTCAGAGCACTACTTTATCTCTGAATCTACACAGATACATCATGCCTCTGACCACACAGCTGTACAGGGAGCAGATTCTGTAGATATCGCAGAGCAAAGTGTAAGACCCAAACGCACAATCATACCAACACAGAAACTTATAGAAAACCATGAAACCACTAGAGATGAGTTGTCCAGCAATCTGTCAGAACTGTGGGACAAAACTACATATTGCATGTCAGTCTTGCCACGCTGCAATCAGCCAGCTGAATTAAGAAACTCTACAGATCGCCTATCTGCAGTGTACGAATGCTATCAGCGGTTGTCTGCAAAATACACAGCTTTCGTAATCACTTAACCACTTCCATACCGGGCCTGTTTTTTGGGTTCTGTGTTACGACTTAAAAACAGGTATTTTTGCTATAAAATTACTTAGAACCCCCAAACATTATATATATTTTTTCTAACACCCTAGAGAATAAAACGGCAGTCATTGCAAAACTTTATGTCACACCGTATTTGCGCAGCGGTCTTCCAAGCGTGCATTTTTTTTAATAAATTCAGTTTTTTTAGTTAAAAAGTAAGAAAACAGTAAAGTTAGGTCAATTTTTTTCCATATTGTGAAAGATAATGTTACGCCGAGTAAAATGATACCCAACATGTCATGCTTCAAAACTGCGTCCGCTCGCGGAATGGCGACAAACTTTGCATCTTAAAAATCTCTATTGGCGACGTTTAAAAAATTCTACAGGTTAGCAGTTTTACGCTACAGAGGAGGTCTAGTGCTAGAATTATTGCTCTCGCTCTAACGATCGCGGCGATACCTCACATGTGTGGTTTGAACACCATTTTCATATGTGGGCGGGACGTACGTATGCGTTTGCTTCTGCGCGCGGGCTCGGCGGGACGGAGCGCTTTACATTTTTTTTTTTAATTATTTATTTCCCTTTTTACTTTTTATTTTTACACTGTACTGTTAAAAAAAAAAATGTTGATCACTTTTATTCCTATTACAAGAAATGTAAACATTCCTTGTAATAGAAAAAAGCATGACAGGTCCTCTTAAATATGAGATCTGGGGTCAAAAAGTCCTCAGATCTCATATTTACACTTCAATGCAAAAAAAAAAAAATCTGAAAAAAATGACAGGCCAAAAAAAAAAAACGGGCCCTTTAAGACCGTTGGGCGCACGTGACTTCTGACGTAATTTCCGCCTGGCCGTGTTATGGAGCCGCTCAGTCGGATCCCGGGCACTGGGGGGGACGGATCGGATCATCTCCGCCGCTGCTGGCGGGTCCGGTAAGCGGCGGAGATGACCGGAAAGCGGCGGGGTCATTGTACTATTGACACTGGATAGGAAAGGGTTAACATTAGGGGCGATCAAGGGGTTAAATGTGTTCCCTGTTTGTGTTTTCTAACTGTATGGGGGACTGTGTGACTGGGGAAACACACAGATCTGCCTTCCTGCATAGCAGAAAGACAGGATCTGTGTGATCTCCAATGACAGAACGGAGTTCTGCCTGTGTACACAGGCAGATCCCTGTTCTGTCACTGCGGGGAATGATCGCGGGTGGCCAGCGGACACGCGCTCACAATATTGAGTTCCTGAGCCGACGTACAGCTATGGCGATTTGCGGGAATGAGCCAACCTGCCGCAGTATGACGGCGGCTGGTCGGCAAGTGGTTAAAGGACTCTAATGTAGATGGCTCTTTAGCAGAGCTGACTAAGACTGATGAACTAAACCAACAAAAAGATCTCTTAGTGCCAGATGCCAAGGATAAGGCGGAACTCTGCATCGCTCAACTGCAGGAGAACAGATCTCATAAATCCACATCTACTAAGCTCACAGCACGTTCTTCTAGATCTTCTCGCTCTAGAACAGTGGTTCTCAACTCCGGTCCTCAGGACCCCCCAACAGGCCAGGTTTGCAGGATAACTGAAATACATCACAGGTGATATCATTTGCTGCTCAGTGATTGCAGTATTCTAGTCTGCATCTCCCCAAGGTAATACTTAAAATCTGGCCTGTTGGTGGGTCCCGAGGACCGGAGTTGAGAACCACTGCTCTAGAAGCTCAACCTTAAGTGACAAGCTAATAGAGGCCCGTGCAAGCATGGAACAAATAAAGTGTGATGCTCGTTTGCCAGAAAGGAAGCTGAGATAGCAGCTCACCAAGCAGAGATGACAGCTTGCCAAGCGAAGGTGGAATCCCAAGTAAAGATTTTGCAAATAGAGAGGAAGCAGCTGCCCTAGCAAGGCTAAAGGTCCTTGAACAAGCAATGGGATAAAGTGATAACTCGGACTGTTCTATTCCAGCAGAAGTGTAAGATCGTACCAGTGAATATGTGCTAAGGCATATCTGCAATGATACAGAATCATCTCCTGTACCACCTACTAACATTACTGTTCAGACTCTCAACACAGAGACCTCCAACCCACATAAGTCTGAGCCTCTTCAAGTCCACAGCAAACCACATCACCTCCTGCCAACGACAAGGTGACTGCCAGTGACAAGCCACAATTTAAGCAACAGCCAGCAGAAGACTTAGACACAAAGCTAAATGCACTTGCAACATCATTTTATCTTGGTAAACCTCACCCTTATTCACTAGACAACTTTAACGCGTAAGGGGTGCTACAAGTTACTTTGGCACCAAAGAGTGATAAATCAGACCTGTCTGACTTCGCCCGATATATGATTTACCATGAGCTCATTAACATTAGCCTATCAAGGTTAAACGACTGTCCAGAGAACTATAGGGCTTGGAGATCAACCTTCAAAGCTGCTATTGTTGATCTCAAAATTACTGCCAAGGAGGAACTTGATTTGCTCATAAAGTGGCTGGGGCCAGAATCTGCAGATCATGTTAAAAGACTGAGAGCAGTGCATATTGACTACCCAGATGCAGGTCTTGTTGCTGCATGGGCAAGACTTGAACAAACCTATGGTAGCTCTGATGCCATAGAAAGTGCTCTAGTCAAGAGACTGCAAAACTTTCCAAAAATAGGTAGCAAAGATCATTGCACGCTTCAAGAACTAAGCAACCTCCTCATGGAGCTAGAATTGGCAAAGGCAGACCCTCATCTACCTGGGCTGAGCTATCTGGACACCGCCCATGGTGTGAACCCAGTGGTGTCTAAACTGCCATACCACCAACAAGAGAAATGGGCACAACAGGGCTCAAGATATAAGACTATAACATATCCTTTCCTCCATTCTCATATTTTTGCAGGTTCATCAGTGAACAAGCCTGGATGCGAAATGATCCCAGCTTCAGCTTCAGTCAATCCAACTTGCCTGCATCATCATCATCAAGGTATGATAACAAAGCAGTTAAACATAGATGCTTATATAGAGCAGTATCTGCTAAAAAGACAGACATCTCATATTCCCGTATCCTCTCCCATTCACCAGAGTGATTCGGGTGATAGAGCTAAAGATCCAAATCATCAGTGCCCTATTCATAAAAAACCTCACCCTCCAAAGAAATGTCGTTGGCCTAGGGCAAAGACTATCCAAGAATGCAGGGAGATTCTCCAGAAACTTGGAATATGCTATAGGTACTGTGCTTCCTATGACCATTTTGCTAAAAACTGTAAAGTTGCCATCAGGTGCACAGAATGCAGTAGTGACAAAAATGTTACAGCTATGCATCCTGCTCCACTTCCAGACAATCCACAGCAGCCATCTACATTGAACCCTGCATCAAATCATGACGGGGAGCAACAAAGCCATGCTACAACCACTACAAACGTCTGTACTGAAGTCTGTGGAGAAGGATCAAGCCACAAATGCTGTGCCAAGCTATGTCTAGTCAAAATATATCCTAAAGATCAACCTGAGAAAGCTACCAGGATATATTCCATAATAGGTGAGCAGAGCAACAGATCCCTGGTCAAGCCTAAATTCTTTGAGATCTTTGGCATAAAGGGACATGCAGCACCATATACTCTCAACACCTGTTATGGTCGCGTGGAAACCTCCGGCAGAAGGGCCGATGGGTTCATGGTCTCCCATATCAAGGCAAAGAAGGACATACCCTTGCCAACATTAGTTAACTGTGACCAGACAACAAGGAAGAAATTCCTACTTCAGAAGCTGTGTATCACCATCCCCACTTAAGGCACCCGGTTACTGATATTCCTCCAATGGACATAGATGCTGAAATACTAGTCTTGGTGAGAAGAGACATTCTCGGAGTACATAAAGTGTGCCAGCAGTGCAATGAATCTGCCGATGCCCCATATGCACAAAGACTTGATCTAGGCTGAGTAATAGTGGGTGATGTATGCTTAAACAGAATGCGCACGCCATCTGAGACTCCTTTAAGACTCACGTGTTAAGAAATGGGCATGCATCTCACTTTAGACAATGCCCTCATCATTACGAAGTAAAGGAGAAACCTCTTGACATCATCCAAGTATCTGATGTTACTCCCATTCGCTGTGATGACAACTTAGGTAGCACAGTGTTTTGCACTACACGTGATGACAACAGAATAGCCTTGTCAGTTGAAGATAGAGAGTTCATCGCAATAATGGACAGTGAATTCTTCAAAGATGAACCTAAGAGCTGTGTTGCACCATTATCTCTTCGTGCTACAAGAGTCAGACTTCAAAATAATCGTGAACAAGCTTTATCCAGATTCAACTCACTTCAGCGAACACTAACGAACAGGCCTGAAATGAAGGAACATTTCACTGCATTTATGAAAAGAATATTTGACAATGATCATGCTGAGCCAGCTCCACCTCTTCTTGAACTTGACGAGTACTGGTATCTACCTTTCTTTGGATTGTATCATCCACGTAAACCGAAGCAAATCAGGGTAGTGTTTGACTCCAGTGCCAAGCATCAAGGCGTATCCCTGAATGATGTTCTTCTCACTGGTCCTAACCTAACCAACAATCTTGTACTTATGAGGTTCAGAAGAGAGCCAGTTGCCATAACTGCTGACATTGAACAAATGTTACATTGCATTATAGTAAGAGAAGACCATAGGAACTTCCTAAAATTTCTGTGCCACTGTGACAACATAAATAATGAAGTGATTGAATACCGCATAAAAGTACATGTATTCGGAAACAGTCCCTCACCTGCTGTTGCAACATATGGTTTACAAAGGACTGCTCTTGATAGCAAAAAGGAGTATGGTGCAGATGTTCGACACTTCGTTGAGAGAGACTTCTACGTGGATGATGGACTCAAATCCTTACCCACAGACGAAGAAGCTATAGACCTGCTCCAAAGGACTCAAGGTATGCTTTCTGAGGCCAACCTCAGACTTCACAAGATTTCCTCAAACAGTGTGATGAAAGCCTTTCAGCCTGGCGATCGTGCCACAGGATTTAAAGATTTAAATCTGCCATGGCATGCTAAGGGTTGGTGGATATTTAAACAAGGCCAAATTGGGAGAGTAAGAACAAAATCCTCTTATCATACCTGGTCATCATCATCTCTCCCCCTTGCTCATACGGCACTACGATGAAAAGGTTAAGCACCAAGGTAGACATTTCACAGAGGGTGCCACAAGAGCCGCAGGCCTTTGGATTGTTGGAGCAAAAAGACAGATATCAACTATACTGTACAATTGTGTCCAATGCCACAAACTAAGAGGGAAACATCAGCAACTGCAAATGTCAGATTTGCCATCTGACAGACTAAGTACTGACCCACCTTTCACTCACATTGGTCTAGATGTTTTTGGGCCATGGATGGTAACAGCACACAGAACCCGAGGTGGCCAAGCGAATAGCAAACGATGGGCAGTGCTGTTCACCTGCATGAGTGTGCATGCGGTACACATCGAAGTTATAGAAGAATCCATGGATGCTTCAAGTTTTATTAATGCTCTAATGTGATTCTATGCCATCAGAGAGCCAGTGAAGTCATTAAGATCTGACTGTGGAACCAACTTTACTGGAGTCTGCCGAAAGTTACAGCTCGACTCTAAGCCAATCTAAGACTTTTTAACTGAAAAGGGCTGTACATGGACTTTCAATCCTCCTCATTCTTCCCACATGGGTGGCTCATGGGAGAGAATGATACGAATTACACATAGGTTACTGGACTCTGTGTGTGATGTACCTGGTGGCGGAGTCTGAGTTACGCAGGGGTAACCTCCCTTGCGACCCTGATTTGTGAGCCCCTGATAGAGCAAACAGGAGGTCCAGGAGTGAGGATGGCACGAGGGTTGAGTTGGTCACGGTGACAGTTGTAGTAGCTCTTCCGGACTCGTGCGGGTTTTGAAGAATGGTGGTACAGGCAGGGTCGGCAACTGGCTGGCGGTGCAGTACAAGGGAGCAGGCAAAAGAGTAGTCAGGTACAGGCAGAGTTTGTCAACAGGCTGGCAGTAGAGGTACAAGGGAGCAGGCAAAGGAGTGGTCGTGGAAGCCGGGGTCGGTGCAGGTGGAGATCAGAGCAAGGTCAACACAAGCCGGGTCACAGGAACAGGTCAACAGATAAGCAGGTAGCTTCAGGAACACACACAACGCTGTAGATCAGACAGTACTTGCTGCAGGGTGCATTCAGCTTACATAGAGCCGCTTGGCGCCGTTTTCGGCGTGTGCACGGGAGCGTGCAAACGCGCACAGGCACGCGCAAAAGTGCAAAAAAGTGCCAACAGGTCCTTGGGCACCGGTCTTCTCCTAACACTATGTTAATGGACTTGAACTCCACAAGTCTGACTCATGAGAGTTTAACCACCTTTCTGGAAGAAGTGTCTGCCGTAATCAATTCAAGACCACTTGCTCCAGTGTCTACAGATCCAAAGTACCCAACCATCCTTACTCCAGCTACTCTTCTTACCCAGAAGCTTGGGTCTGTTTCTGTTCCACCTGGAGACTTTAAAGCAGGGAACTTATACCGTGAGCAATGAATGCAAGTACAACACCTTGCCAATTGCTTCTGGAATCGTTGAAATGTGGAGTATCTTTCTCTTCTGCAAGGATGCAGAAAATGAAGAAAAGAGCCGGCACTCTGCATCTGCTGTTACACAGTGCAGTGAACAAGCCTACACGCCGAAACGCGTTTGTGCACTTTTGTACATGATCTACTATCAATAAATTTCACGTAACAGCAGATGCGGAGTGCCGACTCTTTTCTTCATTTTAAACATTGTTTCCAGGACGTGGGAGGGACGTCCAGAGCCACAGCACCTGCTGCAGGCATGCCGACTGGGATTGGGATTTTGTTAGGAGAAGAACTATGTCTCCAGCTGTCTTTGGCGCTTGTGCGTGCGCCTGTGCGCCAAACGGCTCTATTTAGTCTCTCCATGCCCAGCAGTCAGTGCTGTCCGTTCTACAGTGTTACTGTGTTCCAGAGCGACCTGTTCTGAGCTTCCTGTTACCTGTGACCCTGCCTGAATCCGCATTTGATTGAACTCTGCCAGCACCGACCCCTGGCTTGCCTACGACCACTCTTCTGTCTGTTCCTTGTATTCTTCTCCTTGCCTGCCTGTTAATGACCCTGCCTGCACCTGACCACCCGATTGCCTGCTCCTCCTGTACTGCTTTGTCCGCAAGTTATTGACCCGGCCTGCATCACTATTCTTCAGTCTAGCACGGACTATCGGACAACGTCTTACCATCACCTGTGTCCAATCCAGCCCTCGTGCTCCCCTGTGCTCCAGCGCTCCCTGTCTGCTCTATCAGGGGTTCTGGAACTAGGGCCGTAAAAGAGGTTGCCTACTGCATAAGCCAGACTCTACCATCAGGTACGTGACAGATTTCCTCTGATTGAACTAGCTATAGGACAGCTCAGAGCGGTGTGCACCTTTGAGCTTAAGGATGCAGAAAATGGCAGCATCTGAACCCTAACCTCTAAGTTGGAGACCTTGTTCTGCTCAAGGACCGGCAAGCTGAAAGAATTGAATGGCCCGTGGGGCTCATTGTAAAGACCATTCCTAGTGATGTTGGTATGGTATGTAAGGTAGAGGTGAAAGTTGCCAGACAAGGAACTATAAAGACTTTCTTCAGACCCATCGCAGAACTTGTTTTACTCTTGCATTTTGGAGACTGAACTTGCTTACCTGGGTTTGTTGGATCCGGTTTCTACCACTAGAAGAATGTGCCTTGAATATTAAGTGACACTTCTTGATGCCTTATTGCAGTTATTGTTGCATACACATGCATGTTATTTTTTTGTCTTTCAGGTCTTGAAGACATCTGCAAAGTGCACTTGTCATTTGTTTAATATCAAACAAATGTAGCGCTACTATCACTATAAATATATAGTGTTAAAAACATTATTCATAAGTGTCCCATAAAAAAATAAAATATAATGAAAAGTCCAAATATTCCTAAAATTCATGCATCAAATCCCATGTCCTTTATTTTTTTTTAAATAAATATGCATCCACCGCTGTGTAGAAATCTTCCTTATTCTGATCGTGATAAACCACCACCAGGTGCAAAACCTGGTCACCTCACTGTCGACAATTAAAAGCCTTATATATCAATTCCAAGCGATCCTCCGGAATGAACTCCTTCTAGGACACTCCACTTCACTCCGAGACGTGTGTATAGGAACCCCATGTGTTACAAATTAAGCTACATCGTGCTCTCTGTATAAAAGGTTTATTTAAAATGTCCCCAATAAAAAAACTTACAAGAAATAATTTAAAACCGCATATGCATAGCCCGTCTGGCTTGCTCACCTTTCTCCTGCAAATGTGCGTGACGTCTGTAGGCTGGGCTTCTCCTCCATCGTTTATTTGCATTGCATAACCAGCGTTATAACGTAACATAGTGGTATTTGCAATACCAGACAGGGACTGTACTGTTACACTTGTTGTGTGTTAGACATAATGCATACTTATGGTAATGTTTATATAAATGGTTGATTTACTGCCATCTTGTGGTTGTTTTGGTTATTGCACCATCCTAATCTGTTCATTATCTGTGTCCCCTCCCATCTTCTGATGTATTTCCTGTTTCACTGTCTTGTAAAAAAGAGATGGCCACTTCTGTACAGGCCTTTCATGCTATCTGCTCGCATCATATTACCTTGTTTTGACCTGCAGATACCGTCTTTCAATCATCTGTTACATATTGTTGTTCTGCTATGATCTGCTTGCAATAAAACCCACACTGATGGAAAAAAGGTGCCCGGTGAGTTCAAACTATCTGATACAGACTGTCCGCAGTTATTATATCTGCTTATACAGCCCAGGCATAGAAGTATTAGCAAGGGATAAGTCACTATTACAACAATTGGAGTCAGAATACAGATCCTAGTAGTCATCCCAGCTCGGCAAGAGAGTGCATGAAGGCTTCCAGCTACATGCTAGGTCAGCCTTGTTCAGTAGTTGGGAGGCTGGAGAGTTATCAGACAGGGGACACATATGACCAAACGTTTTTGTCATTTCTGTCCTGAGAGACACCTGCTCTTTATCTACTAGGATGGCAAGTGTTTTCCCCTTCTCCTTTCCTTGATAGGTGTGCAGTGGGCTTCAGGTACTCTCTTCCTCGCCTGGGACACCTCCTCCATTCAGTGTCTCACATCGCTCAGTGCACAAGCCTGAGGGTGCCAAATGACCCCTTCCCCCAGGTCCAGGGCAGCCAGAGGTGCCTTTGCAGCTTCCATCCTATTGGAGCCTAGCGCTGTGTCAGGGCCTGAACTTGAACCTGGGACCTCTGCTGTGTCTGGCAATGACTCTCCTTGCTGAGTTACCCAAGATGCTGGACAGCATCCTGTCTGATTCATTGGACAACCCTGCCTTGTGCCTTGACGTCTGCTGAACCTTAAACACTTGCTCCTCCAATGAGCTTCCTGATTTAAGCCATGTCTCTTCACTGCCTGTTTGCCAGATTATTGTGCTCTTTCCAGCCAATATCTCACTCTGTCTTCCCTGCTGCAGTCCCCATCTTTGTTACCACTCGTTACCAACCCGTGGCTTGTTCCTCGATTACACATCCGTCCGATCCCAACCTGCAACTACTCGTTACTGACCTTTGGCTTGTTTAGTGACTATGTTTCTGTTTGATTCTTACCTTCTATAATTGCTTCTGGACCCTGGCTTTCTCACCTCCTGGTTGGGCAATCCCGAGGACCGTGACCTGGTACTAACATGCAGCTAAATCCATCTCCACCATCAGGTACTCTGGTGAATACCGGTTAGTACTTTGAACCTGCACCTCAGTTGAGCCTGCATTATCCACCAGAATGACCCACTTATCTGTGTAAGTCCTGCTACTGCTATAGCAACTGGTCTTTGATACTGACCTCTGATCATGACATGCTGGATGCTGACTGTGCTTATGGCACACGGCTGGGTCCTGAGTGAGGGCACGTGTGGGCCGATGGCTGCCTCTGGTGCTCCGGCAGCCATTTCTGATGGCAGCAGCCACCTTGGTGGAATCTCAAGCCGTTGGCCATCTTGGCAGAGCCTCCGTCATTACTTCTGGCACTCGGCACTGTAGTGGCAGTGCTCAAGACTCTCACGTGGCTCCAATCCTTCC
>BLSH010087308.1:446153-471929 GCA_018402905.1 Glandirana rugosa
TTGCAGGGTCTGCACCCCCCCCCCCTCCCCTTTAGACGTAATTTTCTATTGGGAGTATCTCACCAAAAATGACATTTTTGATGCAGAGGATGCCTGAAATCTGACTTGTATCTTAGGGCAGACTTCTGGGAAAAACAGTGAGCCAATCACACAAGCAGGAAATGTTTCCAGGGGGCATTCTGTGTACAGAACACCTCCAGGTAGCCATATTATATTTTACAGAAAATTACAGCTGCAGATTGAATAGGAAAGGTGATTTTTTAATAACGTTCAATCACAATATGACTTGTGTTGCAATTGTATATGCTATATTATTTTGTTTCATTTGCTATTTTTTCCCATGAAAGTGGAGGTACCCTTTAATGAACAAGAAAGAAAAACATTTCCAAACATTCTGTAATAACGGTGCACAGAATTCAAAGGTAATAAAACAGCAGGAACATAGGGAATTATCAGACTCTATGAAGCTATTTAAGGTCAAGGAACACCTACCATGATTACACCCAAGCTCCATAAATCACATGACTCATCATAGCCCTGATGTGACAGCAGTTCTGGGGCAGCGTAATGCAGTGTAAAACAAGGAGTATGTAGTGGCCGTGACCCTGGAGGGCGGAGCCTAGCAAACCCAAAGTCTATGACCTTCAAAACAGCATCTTCACCAGGTGATGACAGCAGAAGATTCTGTATGAAGGAAAAGCATACTGTAATAAATACGTTTAGCCTTTTCTATGATTGATTTTCTTATTCTTACTTGTAATAAATCCTCACCTCAGGTTTAAGGTCTCTGTGGACCACTCCAGCTTCATGCATGTGACATACAGCACTCACAAGGCTGCGCATTAGACTACTTGCTTCAATTTCGCTGAAACGTGATTGTTTCTTTATTCGGTCCAGCAACTCCCCACCATCCAGAAGCTCCATAACAACATATGAATGATACTAAACACATAAAAATAAATTAAAAAGGCACAAACTAAGGTAAAAATAGCAGGTAAATATAGGTTTCTTGCTGCCCCTATTTTAAGGTGGATTTTTATGTGGTAAAGAACTATACCACTTATTCATTTTAGGCAGGGTTTACACTAATTTGTTGCGGTAATGCATGTTTGCGTGCTGCACTGCCATTCATTCTGAATGGCACTCCAATGCTCTTGCTTTGCAGCACATGAAATGCATGGTAACATGCTACCATTCATCGCAGTGCGTGTTTAAAAAAAAGTGTATGCACCTTTTTGGTCTGTAGGTGGCCCACTCAAAAATAAATATATGTAATATGAATTTGCAACATGAATCACTAGCTCCTTCCACAGTTTAAGTCCTTCTTGCCATCATTTAACTGGACGTTCAACATAAAAGAACCAGCAGAAATCGCAGGTAGCTTTCTTACTCATTTTAGAGCCAGTTGTCTGCAACTCAGCTGGTTTGTGGAGCTATAGCACATTTATACAGAAGGAATATATTGGTAACACTTTATAAAATATATCCTTAGGTCCTTTGGTTTATTCTATCTTTGCATTTGAGGTACAGTACATGGACACCCGAAGGGACCCTCTATTACCCAACGGACATTTTTCTAACTGTCAGATCTCAGGGGTGGTATATTTACTACAGTGTGACATGGGGATGCTTTTATATAAAAAGGACAATCCAAAAACTCTGGCAGAAACATTACCGACATATCCTGGTGGGAGGTTAAGGTTTAGTCTGTATTCTTGCAATATCACTATCTGCCCCTAAGCGCCTGAAAGGCAAATTATTCAGGCATTCATGGATAGCAAACATACTTCAGGAGTAAAGAAATGAAAGGGAGAAGACTTTGCAGACCTTTCCCCAGGCTTCATATGCTGAGGCAGCTGGTTTGTGGAGCTATAGCACATTTATACAGAAGGAATATATTGGTAACACTTTATAAAATATATCCTTAGGTCCTTTGGTTTATTCTATCTTTGCATTTGAGGTACCTTTCGGTATGGTTCATGTACATGCTGTCAGTACATGGACACCCGAAGGGACCCTCTATTACCCAACGGACATTTTTCTAACTGTCAGATCTCAGGGGTGGTATATTTACTACAGTGTGACATGGGGATGCTTTTATATAGGCAAGACAATCCAAAAACTCTGTCAGAGACATTACCGACATATCCTGGTGGGAGGTTAAGGTTTAGTCTGTATTCTTGCAATATCACTATCTGCCCCTAAGCACCTGAAAGGCAAATCATCCAGGCATTCATGGATAGCAAACATACTTCAGGAGTAAAGAAATGAAAGGGAGAAGACTTTGCAGACCTTTCCCCAGGCTTCATACGCTGAGGAGGGTGGGTGTTTTTGCCTCCAGTGACATCTTTGATAATATCAAGGGCGTGCCTGAAGAGACCTGCGGGCCAGGTATTCCTTGGACGCAGGATCCAAAGAGCAGCACTTAATCAATTAAGACCAATTAAGGGACAAGCTACAATGCTTCTCACAGGCCATTACAGCTGTAAAGGTCCAGCTATATGCTCCACATGCTCTATCAGTGAAGAATCCACTGGCACAGATGAAAAATTTATTTTCACGGATTTAGACTTTTGGTTTGACAAATTAAAGTCACAGCCAGAATTGGGCAAGGGAAGGGAAGAAGGGAAGGGCCTGCCAGTGAGAATTGAGTTCTAAAGAGGGGTTTTGACTGCTCATTAGTAGGATCCCTTAATACAGGGATGTTCGCCACTACCCTAGTGGTCTTCCTGTTAAGGTGGGATGCAGATGGATTTACAGTAGGGGTAGACCACTGTTTGACAAAATCCTTTCCAAACATGAATAAGTCTAGTAAGTTTATGGGGGGTATCAAAGACAAGTCTGGGTGTTTCTAGTCCTCAAAGAGGAAGATCTTGAAGAACAGCTAAAATAGAAAAGTCTTTTCAACTTCAGGGGTTCATAAAGACCCAAGGCTGGAGACAGCAGGCTGATTTTCCAGTTTAAGGGGGGTATACACCATGTAAACAGTCTTTTTTTAATTCTGGAGTAACAGCAGAAGACTGTGACTCCTCAAAGATAATCTTATTAGGTATGGACTGCAGTAATTCAAAATTAAAATCAGACATAGTCATTGTGACCGATGGCTCAGAAGTCACTAGGGCTATGGGCAGATCAGCCATAGAATTTACAAAGGAAGGCATGGGAGCATGCTTAAAACCTCTGCTGTCAGAGATAGCCAGGAACTTGGTCCTGCGTGACTGTAGTAGAGACTCCAATTGATAAGGCGGAGGACTCACCACCACCTGGCATAGCTGGAAGGGGACTCTAATGCTGATTTAGACTTTATAAGCAGAGATTTAAAGGATTCCAGGTTGCAGACAAAGGTATAGGACACAAATTCCTGGAACCATTAGTGGAGTTTGAGCTGGGATCACCAGTTGCAGTGGAGTTGCCCCTTTTGTGTCTAGAAACAAACATGTTGCACCCACTTAGTAGTAAGGCAACGTAATCTAAGGGTACATGGAACATTACTCGCGAGTCCCAGACATCTGATAACAGGTAAAGTTTGAATGGCCTAAGGCATCCAAGGTCACTGTAGGTGGGCAGCAGGAACAAGCTGAGGATTGGAGTCCCACGTGGCTCCTCTGCAAGCCACAATGACAATGGACCTTTAAAGTCCACTGCAACTAACTTGTTACAGAACGGAGTCTGAAAATTACCTTAAACAAACCCAGTCACTTCCAGGCTAGCCTTGCAACGTCCAGACCAGCATATGTCCGGACATGGCACTCTAAGAGCTAGGCTGAGAATGGCCATACTGTAAAGTTGCAATTGTAGAGGCCAGCTCTAGCAGTAATGTAGAGAAGAGTCTTGACTGCAGAAAAAAAAAAAATGAAAAAGTGCTAGCAAAAAAAAAAGGGTTGGTCTTTTAACAGCAGAGTTAAAAAATATGTCCATCCTCCTTGGACACTAGCAAAAAATGAGGCATGCTGGTAATAGGAAGGGTTGGCTTGGGCTGGCCTGCAGTTTTTAGTTTGCAAGAGCCCAATCCTCCTGTAGGCAGACATATGAACCAAAGGCGAAACAGTTCCTGCATCCTTCAGTGAAAGAGAAAGAAAAGGGATTTACCTAAAAGTACCCAACATGATATCTATAAAAAATGCTATCATCAATGCTGTGATGTCCTCTTGGAACACCATGGCTCTTAAAGCCCATACACACGATAAGAAAATCAGAAGTAACATTTTGTACAACAAACGATCGCCCAATTATCTGAGCCCTAATATAGTGCTTTCAACGTCCAATTTTCATTTAATTAGTACAGTTTTTGTCTGAAAAAAATCGCAAGAGCAAGACTGCGTATTCTCGGAAACAAAAGAATACATTACAAAACAATTCAACACATTACATCACTTCCAAAGTTGTATTCTGTCGTACGAGAATTTTCGTATGTTGATCACTTTCGATATGATACTAGCATGCAACAAAAAACAGACGATTATTCGTCCGATAATCTGATTGTGTGTATCAAGCTATAGATCAGTGGAAAAAGTATGCTTTCCCTGTGATTTAATCTAGGGAGTAGATTTTATTGGCAGTGTTTTAGCAGCATAAAAACAGCAATAGGATCTGGCTGTCATTGACTACAGAACATCTCCACTTTATATTATAGAGATGAGGGAGGTATTTTGTAGTACAGGAGGAGAGAACTGTGAAGGTCTAAAATCACTGCTTTGCATTTCAGTGCATTTACTTTTTTTTTTAAAGGGATAAAACATGGGGATATGTACAATATTGCAGAGATGTACTAAATATTTATTTTGTTTATTTTTTCCACACATACTTTAACAAAAAAAATAATCAACACACAAAGTACAGTAGCTAGTGCTCAGGGCAATAGACAGATGCCTTATCTTCTACTGGTCTTCATAAGACATTTTTCTGTCTAGGAAGATTCTTAAGGATTGTATTTTTTCTAGGCAATTGTTTTTTAAATTTGCTTAGGTGTCTGCTAGCTACCTAAATATGCAGTATATACTCAGAAAACCAGGATATTGTAGAATGTGTGCCCACATCTAACAATCATATTGCGTTTAATGTTTTATGGAAGCAACAGCATCTGCTACAGGTGGAGACTCTAACTAGATAGTCAATTTTCCAATTACATAACATAATGGGTAAAAAATAGATAAGAAAAGTCCTTGCGAAAGAAACTCAGACCTGGTCATGTAGGACATCATGAAGAGTCACAATGTTAGGGTGTCCCTGACACATCTTCAGAGCTGCCACTTCTCGCTGAGTATTTGTCTCCATCCTAGAAAAAAAAGTAGACAGATGAGTGAACACGAAAACATCAACCTATTTAGCTACAGTATTCATACTAGAACTCTACATCTTAGTGTGTTGTATGTACTTCTGCTAGTTAGCTAGTTTACTAGCTAGTGTAGCTGACTAGGAGAATTTAAAATGTTTAAGTGCTCTAAATGCTTCTCTGCTTTGTTGCACTTTTTCCTCCATAAAGCATCTTGTTACAAAGAAGGTAGACTCAGTTTTGTAGCAAGCTATAGGGAGATTAGAAGAATTGCGGGAAGCCTGTGTGCTGCACTGTACTCCAGGAAATAGATTTTACTGGTAAGTCAAAAATCCTTTTTTAGTGATTGTACAGTACATGAGAGGCTTTAAATTATTATGACTGGGGGCAATGAAAAGCAGCACAATTGAGAAGTGGACAAAACAGCAAACAACACCAACAGGCCAAAAAGAGGTCAAAAGGGTTACTTAACTCACAGCAAGTAATGTAGGCTTTCCAGTTGCAATTGTAGACTTTTACAAGAAGTTGACTTTCTAGCCTTCAGAGGGGTAGGGATGACAAAAAAGGGATTTTATTATAACTTACCGTAAAATCCTTTTCTCCGAGTTCACTGACAGACGCAGCTCTCCATTACGTGTGGGGTTTATGCTGGTCTCACTAGGAGTTAACTAGGCAGGGAAAAGAAACAGCTGGCCCCTCCCATGGGGCCGTCCCCTCTTCCCAGATAAACCCCCTCTATGGAATAGTTCACCAGTTCGTACACAAGCCGTACAAGAACAGAGCACAGAGGGGTGGGTGCTGTGTCTGTCAGTGAACTCGGAGAAAAGGATTTTACGGTAAGTTTTAATAAAATCCCTTTTTCTCCTATCGTTCACTGACAGACGCAGCTCTCCATTACGTGTGGGGATGTCCCCAAGCTGTGTCAAAAAGAGGGGTGGGCAAACGCTAACAACAGTACCCAACTGAACCTCTAAGGAGGCGCCAGGTGCGCCTACACTGCCATCTGCAAAACTTTGCGGCCAAAAGCAGCATCCGAAGATGCAAACACATCAACTTTGTAAAACTTAGTGAAAGTGTGAACCGAGGCCCAAGTGGCCGCCTTGCACACCTGTGACACCGATGCCTGGTGTCTAAAAGCCCAGGAAGTGCTAACAGCCCGGGTAGAATGAGCCGTGACCGGAAAAGGGGGAACCTTGCCCCTAACAGAATATGCATGGGTCAAGGTCTGCCTGATCCAAAGAGAAATCGTAGCCAAAGAGGCCGCCAAACCTTTGCGCGGACCCTCAGGTAACACAAACAGAGCATCAGCTTTTCGAAAAGAAGCTGTAGTAGATAAATGCACCCTTAAGGCCCTCACTACGTCCAAGGCATGTTAATCAATTTCCTTTGGGTGCGATGGACGAAGACACAATGAAGGAAGAACAATATCTTCATTAATGTGAAAAGAAGAAACCACTTTTGGAAGAAAAGAGGGCGAGGGTCGTAAGACCGCCTTATTCTTATGCAGGACTAGGTAGGGAGACTTGCACGAGAGTGCTGCTAATTCAGACACCCGTCTGGCGGAGGTGATGGCTACTAAAAAAGCCACCTTCTGCGAGAGCAGTTGTAAGGAAATCTCCCTGATTTTCTCATAAGGCAGTTTCTGAAGTACAGAAAGCACCAAATTTAGATCCCAAGGCGCCAACGGAACCTTCACCCGAGGAGCCACATGTCGTACACCTTGAACAAAGGTACGAATCAACGAATGCGATGCCAAAGGTCTCTGAAAAAGAACTGCCAGAGCCAATATCTGGCCCTTAAGAGTACTCAAAGCCAGATTTTTGTTCAGGCCCTGCTGCAAAAAAGTCAGGACCCTGGATACTACATAAGATCGAGGGTTATGACCCTCCGCCTCGCACCAAGCTATATAAGCCTTCCAGGTGCGGTGGTAAATCTTGCGAGAGGTACACTTGCGAGCCTTCAACAAAGTAGGAATCACTGAGTCAGCGACTCCCCTGTCTCTTAGCACCTGGGACTCAATAGCCAAGCCGTCAAAGCCAGCGAGGGTAAAGCAGGGTGCAAGACGGGCCCCTGAGACAGAAGATCGTCTCTCAGCGGAAGCCGCCAGGGAGCGTCTGCCACCATTTGCACCACGTCGGCGTACCAAGTGCGCCGAGGCCAATCCGGAGCCACCAGGATTATTGGCATTCCCTCCGCCACTATCCTGCGGATCAGTGGCGGCAGTAGTTTTATCGGAGGAAAGGCATACAGAAGTTGATAACGACCCCAGGGGGCCACCAGAGCGTCCGTGGCCACCGCCAGCAGATCCTTCGTTCTGGACACAAAGGTGTCCACCTTGTGATTGAACTGGGACGCCATGAGATCCACATCCGGCGTCCCCCATCTGCGGCAAATCTGGTTGAACACCTCCGGGTGGAGGGACCACTCTCTCTGGTTCAATGTCTGGCGACTGAGAAAATCCGCCTGCCAGTTCTCCACCCCTGGAATGTAAATGGCGGAGATTGCCGGAACGTGACGTTCCGCCCAACGCAGTATCAGAGCTGCCTCCACCGCAGCTGCTGGACTTCTTGTGCCGCCCTGATGGTTCACATACTCCACTGCTGTGGCATTGTCTGACTGAATTCGGACCGGACGGTCCTGCAATCTCACTGTCCAGTGAGATAGGCACAATCTGATTGCCCTCAGTTCCAGTACATTGATGGGGAGGCGGGCCTCCTGTGCCGACCAACGGCCCTGGGCAGACAGCTGTCCCAGGACCCCTCCCCAGCCTGAAAGACTGGCATCCGTGGTGATGATCACCCACTGGAGGGGCAGAAAAGACTTCCCCTGAGTCAGGACCGAGTCCCGAAGCCACCAGGTCAGAGACGCCCTTGCTTGAGAGCCCAGGCGAATCAGAAGGTCCAAGGACCGAGGCGACCTGTCCCACCGAGCCAGAATTGCTCGCTGAAGTAGACGAGTGTGACTCTGGGCAAATGGTATCGCCTCGAAAGACGATACCATGAGCCCCAGCACCCGCATACAGAATTGTAATGAGGACCGACGGTGCGACAGAAGGGTTCGCACTGCCGACTGCAGTGACTGCAGCTTGGCCGGGGGGAGGAACACCTTCGCCTGCACTGTGTCCAAAATCAGACCCAGGTACTCCAGGCGATTGGTTGGCAAAACCGACGACTTCTGCAGGTTGAGTAACCAGCCGAAATCCTGCAGCGAGGTCATTGTGATCCTCACATTTGCCTCCAGAGCCGATGCGGATTCCGCTCGCAGGAGCAGATCGTCTAGGTAGGCTACCACCGCAATGCCCCTCTGACGCAGCAACGCTAACACCGGGGCTAGCAGTTTTGTGAAAACTCGGGGTGCTGAGGCCAGACCGAAAGGGAGTGCCACGAATTGAAAGTGTGTGTCTCCCACTGCGAAGCGCAGGAAGCGCTGATGCCGTGGACAAATGGGCACATGGAGGTACGCATCCCTGATGTCCAGAGACGCCAGGAACTCCCCCTGATGGAGGGCGGCCACAACCGAACGGATAGATTCCATCCGGAACTTCCGCGTACTGACATACCGGTTCAGGGCCTTTAGGTCCAGCACTGGCCGAACCCCCCCCCCCTTTTTTTTGGGGACCACGAACAGATTCGAGTAGAAACCTCCAAACCTTTCTACTGGAGGTACTGGCACAATTACCCCCTGGTCTGAGAGTGCTTGAACAGCCCCGAAAAGGGCCTCCCGGCGATCCTGCGGGAGTCCCAAGTTTGATGGGAAGAACCTGTCTGGGGGTAGAGTGCTGAACTCTATCCTGTACCCGGCGGACACCACTTCCCGGACCCAACGATAGGGAATGTGAGCCAGTCACCGTTCTGCGAACCCCAGAAGACGTCCCCCCACCCGAAACCCGGGTGGGGGCAACCCATCAGGCTGAGGAAGGCTTGTCTTCCGCCTTTTCGGTTTTGCGCTGCCATTGCCGCTTACCGGCCCCAGCAGCGACCTTACCGGGACGGGTCCCTTTTCCTGTAGCGCTCGGGGCATGAAAAAACCTTTTTTGCCCCGAGGAAGGAGGCCCCTGTCTACGGCGAAACTCGCGCCTCCGGGGCTCCGGCAGAAAGGCACTCTTACCTCCCGTAAAGACATTTTTTGGAAGCATGGTCGCCAGACCAAGAACGCAACCAGAGTATCCTTCTGAGGATAACAGCAAAAATCGCTATCTTGGATAACATAGGCAGTAAATCAACTGCCGCATCACAAAGGTACTTGAACCCTTGGGGCAAGAACTCAGCCCTCTGCGGAGCATCCATCAGGTGGCCGCATTCCAGGTCGGACTTGAGCTCCTTCATACGCTCAGATAGGTGTTGAGCCGCCATGGCGGATGCCAGGGCTGGCCGCACAGCAGAACCTGCCACCAGGAAGAGCGACTTTAAAAGTGCTTCTGTTTTCCTATCAGCGGGGTCCTTGAAGGAGGGAGACCCCTCCAGAGGGATAGTCGTCGCCTTACTAAGACGAGCTATCGGTGGGTCCACCACCAGCGATTCCCATTTTTTTAAAAAGCTTTCCTCAAATGGATAGTGAGCAGCGAAACGTTTTGACAGCGAAATGGAAAGCTGTGGACGTTGCCATTCACGGTAAAGGAAACGATCAAAAAACTGATTGTAGGGGTAAGCTTTGGGGGCCCTAGGGGGCCTAGAGGACCCACACACATACGCAGAAGTCTGCGACTCAGCATCCTGGCTCAATTGCAGTGTAGTGCGAATGCCAGTGATAATGGCGGCGACCAACGCTTTTTCGCACGCAGCCGCCGCCCCTTGATCCTCCTCACCGTCCGATGGGACCAGGTCCCCGTCAGATAGGTCCACTGGGGTCTCAGAGACCCCAGAGGCTATTTCCGGATCCGAATCCTCCCCCGACGAATAAGGGGGGCGCTTCTTGGAGGCCTGTTGGGTGACCTCTGCCCGGGGGAAAAATTCACTAAAAACCGCCCGTAGCTGGTCCAAAAATTCCCCTTGCGCAGATTGTGCCACCACTGAAGCCTCCTCAGCAGGTCCAGCAGTGTAATCTGCCATTGCCTTATGCCCCCAGACCCCTCTCAGTGACACCTGTAGTACTACAGAGGATGAGGCACCCCCACACTGCCACACAGCACCACCCCACAGAGCCCCAGGGAAACCAGGAGGACTGCACCCGCCGCCACCAGCACCCACAGGGGAGCACAGCTGTTACTTGCCGTTTTTGTGCTGCCAGGGAAATCAGAGGGCCGTCAGAGAGCTGCGCCGTCCGACCACTACCGCTCCACAGAGAAAAGAAAGCGCTGTATGCACGTTATTGCATAGACATGTGGTCAAAATGGGCGCCGTTAGACACTAGAGGCAGAAATCCCCTGCACAGAGACTTGCAGTACCGCAAATGGCCGCTCCGAGCGCTAGAGGGAAAGCCCCATAGGCCAGAAATGTCTGCGGCTACGGCAAAATGGCGGCAGTCCGCCGCATGGCGGCGAAACTAAAAACTACGGCGCAGGCGGACAGGGTGCGGTGCGGGGGAAGGGGGGTGCGGAAAAGGGGGGGGGGCAGGAGCTCCACGCGCCCCTGCCGGCGGCTACCCCGACAACTAGGAAACATTTTTTTTTGTCGGCGGTCCCCCTTCCGCCCCTGAAAAAGGGGTGAAGGGCGGAACTCTCACTCACCACTCCGCGAGCGCTGTGGGTAGCCACCCAGTCGCAGTCTTTCCGTCCCTGCCTGGACGGTATGCTGCAGGCCAGAAATCGCCCTACTGAATCGCATCTGGGCCGAGCGCAGGTGGGGATCACCCCAGGCCACCCGCACGGAGCGGGACTGGCTCGTAACAGTTGGCCAGGTCGGGGAAAGTACAGAGCCCATGGACTCTCCATGCCCCGACCAGCTTCTTGATAGTAGATCACTTGATAGAAGATAAGGAAATAAAATAAAATTAAATTAAAAAGAAATGGTCACAAACAGGACCGCAATTCCCCTAAAGGGAAGCCAGGTCAACTCCTTGCAAACTAAACATTTAGACTGGTGAGCTATTCCATAGAGGGGCTTTATCTGGGAAGAGGGGACGGCCCCATGGGAGGGGCCAGCTGTTTCTTTTCCCTGCCTAGTTAACTCCTAGTGAGACCAGCATAAACCCCACACGTAATGGAGAGCTGCATCTGTCAGTGAACGATAGGAGAAATCCAAAAGGCACCTGTTGCACATGATTGTACTCCCATAGTCATGCCATTAAGGCCAGTGACCAAAAAGCAAAATGGAACACTGGCTCTTTGGACATGAGGTCTAGATGATCTGGAGGGGCCCATGGAGGAGTGTATGCCAGGAGCTTGAGTATGCCTGAGTACCATGTGCTTCTGAGACAATTCAGTGCGATGTAGATCACAAGAATGCTCTCCTTCCAAATCCTGTGGAGTAGGAAATGAGAATCTGTAGAGGTGGAAAGGCAGAAATCAGGTTGAACTGATCCCATGGCATCTCTAGAACATCCACTGCACAGGCCGAGGGGCACTAGAGCTGCTGACAAACGTGCCAACATCTGGCAAAGGGCTTTCAAGATGGAGACACCATATCCCCCAGATTTAGATGCTGATGGCTGAGAATGTCCACCTGCAATTTTCTATGATTGGGAGGTGGACATGGTCAAAACATGAAGTTATGTCCAAGAAAGGATCAAGTCTACTTCCCTTAGAGCAATGTGACTTCTGGTGCCTTCTTGATGACTGATGTAGGCTGTGGCTGTCCAACTGCATTCTTGCTGAGTTTCACCACAACAGAGTGCTATATTCATAGATGAATTGCTGAGCTCCAGCCTCCTCAAAAAACTAAGTCTCCTGCAGGTGCTCAAGACTGCTACTCAACTCCACCGGTTGAAATCCATAGTGAGGAATGTCCCTGCCTGCAAAGACAAGGGCTTCCCTAATTCCAGTGCTGGACTGTAAATCCACCAGATAAGGGACAGTCTGGTTTTGGGGTTCAGACACATCGGGCAATCTATTTATCCCATGTGGTTAGAATGTTGACTTGGAGCGGTCTGGAATGAAACTAGGAATATGGGACTGCCCTCCAAGGAGGCTACTATTAGACTGAAGACCCTCATGCATACATTAATTGAGGAGTTCCTCTAAACCCGAAGGATCCTGGCATGCAAATGGACAGACAGAATTTCTGTTCTGGAAAGATCCTGGACTATTTTGTGTCCACAGTCAGATCCAGGTACACCAATCCATGAGATGGGCCCAGAAATGATTTCTGTAAATGGATGAAACCAAAGCTCTGCAGAATCCATAGTCTCTATTGGATATTGGCTCAGGGAGCACAGATCCTTTGAAAGGAGATTGTCCAGGTACCCCACAATGTGGATATTCTAAGGAAAAAGCTGAGAGCCAATTCCAGGGAAAGCACCATGGTGACCTGGGAGCTATGTAGAGGCCAAAAGCAAAGGTAACAAACTGGTAATGCTGATTGCCCACTGCAAAGTTAAGATAGTGTTGATGAGCTGGAAATATGGGAATGGGCAGATAGGCCTCCCAGGTGTCTATTGTGGCCAGAAAATCCCCCGAAAGGAGAGAGGTAAAGACTGACTTGGTGTTTTCCATTCAAATACATTTAGAATGAGACACATTTCTCCATTTGGTTTTAGAACTGTAAAGAGATTCCAGAAGAAAGCTTGAAAGCATTCTAATGGTGGTATAGGGCTAATGGCCTCCTCGCTTGAAAGCTGTTGGACAAGTGAAAGCATATCCACATGCTGTTATGGGGAAGGAGACCCATTGGAATGCATGAAGCAGACAGGTAGTAAAGTGTGAAACTCCAGTTTGTAGCTCTAGGAAACAACACTCTGGACACAGGCTTCTGAGATCTTCTGGGACCAGAAAGCTGAGAAGGTCAAGAGACTTCCCCTACTTTGAGAAGTGAGGGTTCCCCATCCCCGTGCAACAGTGTTGACTGGTTTGAAAGGCCATGCCTTCTTGCAGAAGTAAATTCCTGTCTTAGACCTATCACTGGGAGATTGGGAGGGACAAAAAACCTCCCTAATCTCAGAGGTAGTAGACCTACTGGTGGGTATGCCAGCCTTTTTCGTCTATGTGGAAGGCAGTACTTTTACCCCCAGTGATCTCCTTGATGTACTCATCTAAGGGGGGACCAAACAGGCAATCACCTTAGACATTCATGTTTTTTTCAGGGGGATCCAGTTGACTAGCATTTAACCCTTTCTCTGCCACTGACATATGGCATACATCGGCAGCAGCAGGGGGGTTTTACACACTCTTACGGGAATGTGTGTAAATTTGAGAATCTGACTGTCAGGTGGAAATCCTATATACTTTGCGAAGTGTGTCCACCAAGCCATTTATGTAGTAGTGCAAGGCAGACAGCAAGAGTGTCAGCTGACTATGGACAGCGGGATCTGACAGAATGCCATAGATAACAACTGCAGGTTCAATGGCAGGGCCTGTCAGGGCAAAGATAGCCTTAAGGAGGGCCTGTTATCTACTGGATATTTAAACACAAGATTATGCTCCATGGAGGGAATTATGTCTTGTTAGGGTAGGAAATAGCTGAACCCCCACAGGAACTGCCCATTTCTTATGGAAACTATCTTCATTGAGATATTGTTGAGTGAAAATTTAACCAGAAAGGTTGGACTTGCACAACATGCTGCACTACGAACCAAGGGGAGCACCCACAACAAGATCCACTGCAAAGCAACATTACAGGCCAACTCCAAATCTTCCACCAGGCAGGGTCTAAATATAGTTACCCAAGGCTCTGTTGAGGAGTCCACCGATCCAACAGCTGCGTAAAAAGTTGCAGTGGCTATAGTGCAGCCGAATGATGGAAGAAACAACTTAAAAGAAACCATTAACTGGTATAACTGAATGTTCTCCACCTACCACCATTTTGTTGAGCTCAGCATCCTTCTAACCATCACTCTGTCTTGCAGAAGCCCTGGCTACGACAAGCAGCAGCTCTCAGCTCACCACTATGCGGCTAGGCAACAATCGACCAAGCTAATGCTGGAACAGCAATCACTGGCATTGTGCTAGTATGCTGGAAACTTAAACCAGAGTGGGCAGCTCATGTATGAGGTTCCTGGGGACCTGGCAGATGAGCAGCATATTCTGTGTGCAGGTGCTTGAATAGGATAGGATGCCCAAGCAATTCCCTATACTGCTATGGAGTGCTATTATTGAGCACTTTTTATCAGTTTAAAGTCCAGGGGATGATTGATTCAACTCCTGGGCATAGTCAGCATTCACTGATAGCCAGTGGTTCCAACACTACTGCAAGCCTAAGCCCCTGGCATTTATTGTGCAAGTCTGCTGTACTTCAGACATGAACTGAGCTCTGGAGTGGGCCACGTGTAGGCCATACACTTAGCTTTGGCAGTCCTCAAGTGGCCCAAGTCCATTATATATAATATAAGGAAAATTGTATAACCAAAATTAATTGATAGCTGCTGTCACAGAGTTAGTGTTTTCACCTCACCAAAATTAATATAAATAACAAATATTGTGCCGCGCTATGTAAAGTGACAGTGCTAATTCACAACTGTGCAATAAACTATTAATACTCACAAAATAAAGTGCTATAGTATTTGTGCAAAATGTGCAACCAATAATCAAATATGGACAACGTTAATTACTTAGTGCTGCTATTAAATAATAAATAAATGTGCAATTCATGAAACAGTGACAGATTGAGCAGCAAATGAACAGTTCATCAAAAGGGCATCATGATAGATATAAGGTAGATCCAAAGCAGAGGAGGAGATAAGAGCAAAATTCCCGACGTGTGCAAGGAAACAATCTTAAGTGCTTGTCAATATTCTCCACCAGTTGTATTGGCGGCTCACCTTACTACAGGGTTAAATGCGCATTCATCTCTACCATAGGATATGCTAGGCAGCCGATACACACTTCCAATATTGTCCTCCTTTAACAGCAATGTCTGGGCCAATCTACGGTCCTCACAGACCATAAATCAACTCCCCGTTTCACATGAAAAAGAAAAGGCAAGGGATCTAATGCTCTCCGTTTGTACGTTTATTTAGCCCCAAAAAAAATTTCTGAACACTTACGAGACATAGCACATAAAGCTGTGTGAGCTGGATACAGCATCAGAACACTCAATGTGGACACACAGTCTCGATGGCCGTGGCGTGACGTGCAGACCCCCTACTGAGGAAGTCACGCCTATGACGACACGCGTCTAGGGGAGGAGCCTGCGTCTGCACGTAGTAAGGTGAGCGGCCAATACAACTAGTGGAGGATATTGACAAGCACTTAGATTATTTCCTTGCACACGTCAGAAATTTTACGCTATCTCCTCTGCATTTATTATTTAGTAGCAGCACTAAGTAATTAACGTTGTCCATATTTGATTATTGGTTGCACATTTTGCACAAATACTATAGCACTTTATTTTGGGAGTATTAATAGATTATTGCACAGTTGTGAATTAGCACTGTCACTTTATATAGAGCGGCACAATATTTGTTAAGGATATAATAGTGGCTTTCCAAATCCTCCTGGAGTTCAGCTTTAAATAATGTAACACTCGAACCATAGATGGCCCTGGAAAACCCTAAGTAAAATTGTTTGTAAATCAGGCTTAGTTACATAGTAGTTAAGGTTGAAAAAAGACAATAGTCCATCCAGTTCAACCTGTGTAGGTGTACGTGTGTCATTGTCCATATCTCTGTTGTGTTCCATAAGATATACATCCAAGAGTCTTTTGAAAGTTTCCATACTCCCTGCAGCCACCACCATTTGTGGAAGAGAGTTTTGCATCCTTATTGCCCTGACAGTGAATAACCTTCAAAGCAGTTCAAAGGTTAAACCGCTTCTCCTTCAGTCTCAATGTGTGCCCCCGTGTCCTCCCACACTCCCTGAGACTGAACAGTTTTTTTCCTATGCTGGGATCCCTATTGAGGTACTATAGATCATATCATTATAGATTTATCATGTCCCCTCTCAAGCGTTGCTTCTCCAGAGAGAATAAATTGAGTGTAGTCGTTCCTCGTAATTGAGGTCCTTCAGTCCCCAAGTTTCGTTGCCCTCCTTTGGACTCTCTCCAGCTCCAGCACATCCTTTCTAAGGACTGGAGCCCAGAACTGGACAGAATACTCCAGATGTGGCCTTACCAGAGTTTTATAAAGTGTCAGGATTATCGATTTATCCCTGGAGTATATCCATTTTTTTATGCATGCCAATATTCTGCCTGCTTTGGTAGCTGCAGCTTGACATTGCATGCTATTGCTCAGTTTGTCATCTACTAGGACCCCCAGATCCTTCTCCATTCTTGATTCCCCCAGAAGCTCTTCCCCTAATGAGTACTTTGCATTTATGTTTTTTGCCCCCAAGTGCATTACTTTACATTTCTCCACATAATTGTTAAAAGCAAGTAAGTATAATGCATATTCCTATTTTATTTGAATGATTTATCTACAGTTAAACTTCACCCAAATTATACAAACTATTGTCATGGAAAAAATGCACCTACATTCTTTGCTGACTGAATGTCCCTACTCCACTCATTTAACCCAGCCATAAGCTCCCCCTTATGGTAATCATAGCTTTGATAAAATGGACACTAAGAAAACAGCACAGGGTTAAAAATTTAATGAGCTGTTTTCCAGATGTCTATACTGGCAAGAGGCCAGGGTTGCCAACCAGCAGTAAATTTACTGACAGTTTGTAAAAATCAGTGATTTTTACAGCTGTCAGTAAATATCCATTAGAGAAATTTTATGTCAGTAATAATCAGTCCTTTTTTTCAGGCAGGTTAGTGTTGGCTCAGCAAGTGTTAAAAAGAACCCCTTGACAGCTTGATGCAGCACTAGAAGCCACTTATCCAGGCAGAGATTTGAGCCAGTTGGGATTATTTTTAAATAGAAGCAGGCTGAAGCCGGCAATGGAAGGAGCAGGTGGCAGCATTTGCCGATCCTGCTCCTCTAGTTCTGGCTGCGGAGTAATCTCAAATGTGCTCAGCCTGTCGCCTCTCTGCATAGATAGCTAGTTGGAACCCGAAGGAAGAGGGGAAAGGCAATGTATCTTAGTCTGATAAAGTTCATGAATAATACATAATAGTCCAACACTTGGGCAAGCTGATCCGTGAGTTTTAGCTGGCTCTGGAGAAACAATAGGAAGGAAGCAGAAGAGGAATAGCATCTCTAATTGTAGTAGGACATGTACGTTTTATTGTACCCTTAACCGGGGCTACTCACATAAATGGGTTAAAATCAGGCTCATTAATCATAAAAGGTCCGGTGTCCGCATGTAGCGCTCTGAAGGACGCAGTGGAGACCCAGGAGATGAAAAGTCAGCTTGGTGCCACTCCTTCTACGGTGAACTGCAGCATGGGCCGCATCACATCGTGAGACGTTGAATCCTGCACTCTGTAGGCAGCGCAGACTGCTGGTATTTAATGCCCCTTTAAGAGCCTCCCACAGTTAGTGCAGGAGGTGATACTGCTGCCTCCTGAATATGTTTTTTTCCCAGCCAAATTGGAATTTTGCATTGAAATACTGTGTCACAATTGCAAGTCAAGCATTTGGCTTGTGGCTGCTGTGCAGCCCTATTGAGCTCGACAGGAAAGTTTGACAGGCGATGCTGCCTGTGAAACTCGATATGACCAGTTAAAATTGCCACACTATGAAGCTAAGCATCGAGGCCATGGCAATGTGTACTCACCCAAGCAAATGCTATGTTCATTTAGAGGTAGGTGGCCAAGGAGCGGTTCTGTTTAATCACCCTCTTTTAGGCCACTCACTATTAGACGCAATCTGGTCAGGTCCATTGCTCTCTTTGGCATGCATAACAGAACTTGTTTTTCAACTGTATCCCAGCAGGGTGGCTGATAATCTGTCATGCTGTGTTGACTTTTTAAATGTAAACCAGGCCAATAACCTGTTATGGGTACTGTCGGTGTTTACAGATTGTGTTTATACAATTGTTTTAGTTTCTAATAGGAGTTCTGTAATTTTGTTAGTTTGTCAGGGGAAAAAAAGGTGCCCTGTCTGTAAATTTTCTATGTTCTGTCAGTAAACAAAGTTGCGGGAGGTTGGCAACCCTGCAAACGGCAGCTGAGGGCCAAGGTGAACACTGAACCCTTTCTCAAGGCACCTCTAGAGGTCATCACAGCTAAACAAAAAACGCCTTGAAAGGGATAAGGATTGTGCAATTTGTACTTTTATATAAGGCAAGCAGCACAGCTCACCTTTTGCTAAGGATTTTCACAGCATATTCCTTCTTGCTCTGGCGGTGGCGACATTTTCTGCACACAGAAAAACTCCCAGACCCCAGAGCTGGCTCCTGCAGATCCATTTCATACTGCTGGAAGAATGGAGAGTCCTGGGGGTGAAAACAGATATGTAAAGTCCGACAAGAACAATAAAGGGCAGTTTCAGAGAAGGGGGGGGGGGGTTGGTGAAAGCATGTTAATTTCAATAATGGAATAAAGGTCAAGTTGTAATTGAATGTACTGTATGCATTTACCTTCATAGCACTCAGAGATAGCGTGGGGCTTGCAGGCTTGTCAGCAGATGGGGCAGGCATGTCTGTCATTGCTGCATTTACACCAAACAGAACAGACGGAGCTACAAAGGAGTAACCCTAAAAGATAGAACGCAAAGTTAGGAGATGGAGCCTACAGTTGTGCTGACAGAAAACATACAGTTTTTGTAATATAATATTTCTTTGTTAGAAAACAGATCGTATAAGCTATATAGGATAGTTATGCTGAGGTTTTAAAGCGTAACTCCACTTTTGTTAAGAAAAAAACATTCCCCTCTGGGTGATCTATGTAAATTGCAAGGCTTTTAACACATTTTGCTGCAGATTCCTACCTTTTGTTATTCTGAAGAAATCACTGTGTGTTTTTCTGTCCATGTGGAAAGTGTATCTAATGGGAATGGTTTCGTAATTATATATCAGCTGCTACACCTACAGGGCTCTAATGAGGAAAATTGCAGGGTCTACAACCCTTAAGATCCCATACACACTGACCAACTTTTGTTGTCAGATTTCCTTCAGATTTACCAAAACCATGTAGTGCAAGGGCCTGCCTGATTACATACAAATTGAGACTCCTAAGGTTTGACCTCATATTATATGGTTTTGGTAAATCTGAAGGAAAAACATCTACAGAAAATTGGATAGTGTGTATCCAGCTTTAGACGTGATTTCCTAATCAGAGTATCTCACCAAAATGACGTTTTCATTGCAGGGGATGCCTGAAATCTGATCTTAAGCTGGATACACACTTTTGGGATAGGAAGTGAAGGAAAATCTCCCCAATGAGATGCAAATGGCAAAAGTGTCTATGGCACTGGCAAGGGTGATTTTTTTTTCCTGGAGTTGGACTTTAACCCTTTCACTCACATATGGTGGATACTGTTCTTTTAATAATTTGCAACCAAAATAACTGGAAATATGAAAATATGGTCATAGCCATATAGATGGATGACAGGCACGAGGAAGTTTGCTCTACAATGCGTTTGGCACAATTAACAAAACTCATTAGTCATAAAGCAGCAGCATGAAAGTTGTTCTTCTCACACAGAGGGTCATACATAGGAGGAATCTATGTTGGAAGAGTATAAAGGACAAAACTGGCATAAATTTCATAATTCTGAACGTGTAGAACTAGAATTGGGCAGACCTTGAATATACGCGCCCCAGAGGGTGGAGTTGCTGCTGGAGAGTACACAGGGTCTAAACTTGTAAATTCATCTGAAAAATTACTGACATCTGTTTCACTGCGTATAGACGGACGGAATGGAGGACTGACTTTCCGCAGAGCCAGAGCTTCCCAGTCCAGACCCTATATTATAGAAAGAAAAAAAAAACGTTACAGACCATGCATCACACAAGAATGAGCCCTTTAATCTAAAGGTAGTAAAACATTGGACAGTGTCTCCTCACCCTATAGAATGGGTGTTCCTTAATTTGGAAAGCACCCTCTGCTCCAAGTCGTTTTTTTGGATCCTTGCGGAGCAGCTTTTGCAGAAGATCTCGAGCCTCCAAACTTAAAGATGAGGAATACGAGGGCTCCATCTTTAGGATCCGTCTGTGATAAACATGGATCTCATGTTATGCAGTATTGGTACCCATCCTTCAGTCTTTCACTCTCAAGAGAAAATACACGTGTCCATATTTTCCAAAATCTACCAAACCCTTCCGTAGCCTCCTTGACGGTATTCCCGAGGGTGGCTTGGGGTGAGTTTTCACTGCAAATAGCGGTAACCCTGAGCCACACTCGGGATTGCATCGCTGGATCCAAGGCTGGGTTACTTACCTTGTCCCCTGGATCCAGCGATGTCCCCCCACTGTGTCTGCGGGCTGTGTCCTCCGCCCGATGCCTGTGTGATGCCAGGCTCCGTTCCCTGCGAGCGTCGCATGGGGGCAGAGCCTGGCAGGAAATTCAAAAAGTGAAACACACATAACACATACAGTACAATGTAATCTGTGAGATTACATTACTGTATCAAATCATGTCACATCCCTTTGTCCCTAGTGCTTTGCCCAGTGCCCTGCATGCATTTTTATATTATATATGTCATTCTTTCTGCCTGGAAACTTGAGAAGGTCCATGGCATAAAAAAGCATCCCTTTAAGTCAAAAGCGGTTTTTGATCAGCTAGAAAACACCAATAGTAAATAAGAATCATTTGCAAAATTGAGTGATACTGATTTTTGGGAAAATTTATCATCAGACACTGAAAGTGACGACGGCAACAATTCTGCAACTGAGCAAATTTCAGTGTTTTTGACTAGATTACATTATTGAATACATTTTTTTATTATTATATTATTATTTTTGATAATTATTTAGTTATTATATTATAATTTTTTTTTTCATATATATTATAATTTATTATTTCGTTATTTCAAACTTTATCATACCCGGGATGTCTACTAGACTCTTGTCTTAAGTGAGTTATTCCTAAGAATTACAGGCCTACAGTATAAAACGCCAAATTTCTATGCGAAAACATGTACCGCTTTGAGACGCAAAAATCTGACATAATCATACCGCCAGGGAGGTTAATAAGCTCTTCCTCATCACACCCCTATTTTTTTTCTTACTGATTCAATTCACTCACTTAGACACTTCACTCTGTGAGTTCTTTTCTCCCTCCAGTGTGAATGGAGATGCTCCTGTTAGGAGTTCATAAATGAGGATTCCCAGACTCCACCAGTCCACTGACTGCATCAGAACAGACAAAATATAATTATGACACACTCATTTCAGGGAATATAGCTTTTTTAATGAGTTGATGTTTGTACTGACTCACCTTGCCGTGACCACCCTGTCCTCTAATTATTTCTGGTGCCATATATTCAGTTGTGCCACAGAAAGAATATGTGCGTTCACACTGCACAAAAAAACACAGCAGTACAGTCCATAACATGTAATCAACATTACATATACTGAAAAGAACATTTACACAATGCATAAGGAATTAATTCATGATGGTAATGTTTGAGTGCATTTTCCTACAAGAGTGAACTTGCAGTACATTACTCAGTGTTGTGTAGAATTTTGCAGTACTGAATAAACTGCCGTTTAAAGTGCATTTCAGTGTTTTAAACTGAATGTGAGTCACAGCTCTGCTTTATTCTTCCATATATTTAAATGAGAAGAGAAAGGGCTCAGGACTCCCATATTCTGTTGAATTAATACACAGACTGAAGGGCAGCATCTGCCGCTGTTGTTCATGGTATAGAGGAGGACACAGGTTTGCTTGTGAGCAGTGACGAGGACTAAGATCGTTTAATAGTAAGTCACCATCTGCCAAGGTGTTTGGGACTTTTACAGCCAGCTGATTCTTGACCCCTCATTTTGTGGAATGCCTCATTTTCTTGATTTATTTTTCTTCTGCAGTTTACATATGTAAATGATGTGCTCTCCTATATCTTGCCTCAATAATTTTCTGCTACACAAGACCACAATATCAATTAATCTAAAGACCTCATTCATGTGATTATGGTATGCCTGTTTATGTATATGTAACATATATAGCTTTGTTGTGAATGTAAGTGCAAGATCTAAAACCAATGACTTCTCACCTCTTCAGCCATGAATTCCTTGCTCAAGCCAAAGTCTGTAAGAACCACATGACCATCACTGTCCAATAGGATGTTCTCCAGCTTAATGTCTCGGTATACAATACCCAACTGAAGAGGAGAAGTATAGAGTAAGAACATACCCTGTTCTTATACAAGCCATATAGCACAATGTAAAGAGAAGAAGTCATATGATCTGCAGTAAAGCACGGTAGACATGATCTCACCTTGTGTAGGTGTTCAATAGCCAGAATAACCTCTCCAGAATAAAAGCATACAGCGTCTTCCGAAAAGTTATCCCGCTGATAGAGATGAGTAAAAAGTTCTCCTCCACTAACATAGTCTACAAGGATACAAGAAGGACAGAATATGTCACAACTTTATGTTCTATCATTGCTGGCACGCCAAAATGGCATTTTACGCGCTGGCATTACTAAGATCAGGCTACTGGTGTTTCTGGCAGGTATAAAAACCTATAGCCACTGTGCACTAGTATACAGATGTATGGCTCTGGAAAATAAACAAGTTACTTATTACTTAGACTTGTTAAAAGTGCTACGTGTTGCTGGGGGTGTTGTATGGATGGCATCTTTGCAGGAGTAGCATGGCATCATCCTCATGCTGTGCAGTGTGGCCTTGATTTCTCTTATATGAACTGGGTACATATACATATTCCTATGGTCAGGGCTTCTGATGACAGAAATTTGTACAGGAATCGCAATGGATTCCTGTACAAATGACATGCAAATTCATACATTATGTATGGTTCAATTTGCACTGGATCCGCACCAAGAAAAGTGCAAGACCCTTTTTTTGTCTGCACTGGAATTGGATTGCATGTGTGTTCAGACCCATGCGATCAGATTCCAGTTTGCACTGCGTTCTGCAAACTGATTTGGGGGTGTAATTAACTTTATATTTACACTGGCAGCAGTTCACATGGCACAGTGTGAACGGCCTGCGATTCTGATGCGGTGCGGGAACTGCACAGGAATCAAACAACACATCAGTGTGAACCCAGCCTTCGAGATTGCTTTGTCATTTTATCAATGAATACAATATCTGATTTGATGAGAAGGAGAACATGACATAACCACCCCCCCCTCACCAATCAGAGATCGCTTTGCATTTATTGTGGAAACTGCAAGGCAGTCTCTCAACGGCTCTCATGCCGAGTGGGTGATACCCTGTGATCATTATGCAGCAGAGCAGCTGCTTGACACAGGATCCAGGAGACAGGGATTAGTCAGGTATGAAATATACATACACACATTGGTCCAAGATGGACATGTAACTATACAAAAAAAAAAAACATACCTAGAATTCAGATTTATTGATGCTGTGCAGTGATAATTCTCCAAAAAGTTTTAAACTCTAATTCATATTCATCAACCACATTTTTTACAATCTGGCAATAATGGAGTATCATTATTATTATTCTTTATGTATAAAACGCCAAATTACTATCCTGGTGCAGCAATATTCGTTTACCTACTTAAATGACTGTGACCCAGTAGATGCTATTTTGGTGCATTAAATTGAAAATCTGCTGCTGTATCATGTACAAAAGACCATCAACAATAATCTCGGTACACTGATATGTTTCAAATTTCAATTCTGTTTTAATTAGAGAAAGAATGAGTCAGCACTATAATTCACTGCTTCTGCAAAACTAGGTCAAGGATCTGATATTTCACAAACCTTCATATGTGGCTAATGGATTGAGCTGAACTTTTGGATCTGAGTGGAAGTTCAACACCCCCCCCCCTTCCCCCGCAGCCTTCTGGGACACGTCACGCATGCGCAGTGAGCAGCCGGCTATGAAGCCACAAACAGTCACAGCCAGCTGCCTACAGTTAGTGTACCGGGGGGGGGGGGGGGTTAAGGGTTCAGGTGGGTGGGGTGGGGGCAAAAGCCCAGTGAAGAAACTGGCCAGGTTAGGACTGCACTAGATCCTGGGACAGGTGAGTGTCCTATTAAAAGTCAGGACAGCAGCTACAGTTTTTGTAGCTGCTGACTTTTAAATTGTTCAAAAGATCACTGAACATCCACTTTGATTGAACAAGCTGAAGTTAGAAGCTGATTGGATACAGTGCACAGCTGCACCAGATTTTGCACTGTTTTAGTAAATCCACCCTTTTGAATCTTTTTTTGTTTCAGGGTTGGGTGCTAGGCAGCATGTTGCATGTTACATTCTAAATATGGGTGTAACAAGATGGAGATAGCCTTTAATATCTAATACTTTAAACAACTGGGCACTATTTTCGCAGATGCAAAGGTTCTCTGTTGTATCATGACATGCGTCACCCCTCCATGTGCTCCTTGCTACAAAGGCCAGTTATAGGTGGGGGCAGTGGCCATTTGTTTATACTATTGGAATACTGGGGAGGGGAGGCACTGGATACCTTTTCTGCCATTGTACTATATGCTGGGTGTTCAGTGAGCCCCTGTGCCTTTAAGGAAAGGTTGGCTCCCTCCAGGATCACCAGCCCTCAGCCTATCCATTTTAATGCATGTGCTTCTACTATAGGGGCTCTCAAAATTTAGAGTTAGGACTGCAGATAATACTGGGGTGCTGTGAAGTAGCTCTGCAGCTTACGCATGTATTTGCAAATGTGTGTCAGCTAATCCCCTGTCTATAATGCATACTGTTAGACAGGATAATTTGGTTGGTTGCAGGCTGGTCGGTAAGTTGAGCTGGGAATTTTCTTTGTTTTTTGTTTGACATGCGTCACCCTTCCATGTACTCCTTGCTGCAAAGGCCAGTTATAGGTGGGGGAAGTGGCCATTTGTTTGTTTCTCTGTTGTATCATGTTTGCGTACTACATTGACCTAACACATATAAATCTTAAATGCCTCTTACGATAAGTAACATTTCAATGCATTTACTTTTTTATAGGTCAATCGCTCTCTCTACTGTAATCCAGAATGGCATTCATGGTTCAGATTGTTTTGTGTAAAATTCACCCATTCTCATGTACAAGGGACCCGATAGTACATAAATATATGTGTGTCTGTCTCTTTGTGAAGGAGAATGTTTTTATTAAGGTGGAAAGATCCTTAAATCTCTAACTATGAGAAAGCATTAGTGATTCTAAGCACACTGCTTCCATTACCTACCCAGTATAAGGTGGAGTTTAGCATCCGTCTGGAAGGCATAGTGAAGGGTCACAAGAAAAGGACTCTGTCTCACATGTTCTAGCACAGTGCGTTCAGTCCGTGTGTGCTCTGCCGTTTTCTCTTTTTGAACCAGAGCTGCTTTACGCAGTACCTTCATGGCATAGAGGCGATTTGCATCTGGGCCAGTCACTTTACGAACAAGGAAAACTTTACCATATGCTGCAAGAGTGAAAAAATATTACAAATGCCATATGAGGCAAGAAACAAATAGCAACAGCAAACAAAGGAAGCATTCATTCTTTAAGACTTATTTGTCAGGC
>BLSH010087308.1:472823-483436 GCA_018402905.1 Glandirana rugosa
GAAAGGTGGAATTATTTTTGTAAGAGGAAGTGTTTCTCTGTCTGTGTGTATATAAATACATGATAGCCCAGAGACCCGATAGTACATAAATATATGTGTGTCTGTCTCTTTGTGAAGGAGAATGTTTTTATTAAGGTGGAAAGATCCTTAAATCTCTAACTATGAGAAAGCATTAGTGATTCTAAGCACACTGCTTCCATTACCTACCCAGTATAAGGTGGAGTTTAGCATCCGTCTGGAAGGCATAGTGAAGGGTCACAAGAAAAGGACTCTGTCTCACATGTTCTAGCACAGTGCGTTCAGTCCGTGTGTGCTCTGCCGTTTTCTCTTTTTGAACCAGAGCTGCTTTACGCAGTACCTTCATGGCATAGAGGCGATTTGCATCTGGGCCAGTCACTTTACGAACAAGGAAAACTTTACCATATGCTGCAAGAGTGAAAAAATATTACAAATGCCATATGAGGCAAGAAACAAATAGCAACAGCAAACAAAGGAAGCATTCATTCTTTAAGACTTATTTGTCAGGCTCATTGAATTTAAACCTTAACACTGGCATATGAGCTTCCTAATGGCCTGATGGAGTATATAGGATATATTTCAATAACCTGAAGCACCGTGTCTAACAGTACACTTAGGGGCCTGTGTATAATACATTCTGTCCCAAACATTTGCACAGTTGTCACGAATAACCACCGTAATGCAGTATTCAGTATTTTCCTCAAATTCCTTAACCTCCCTGGCGGTATGATTCTGTCTGGAATTTTGTACCAAAAGCGGTACAATTTTTTGCATGGAAATTTGGTGATATGTATTATAGGCCTGCAATTCTTAGTAATTACTTACTTAAACCTGACCAAAACAAGACTCTAGTAGACATTCCAGATGTGATAAATTTGAAACACAAATGCATGAATTATAATCTAATCAATAATATAATTTTATTCAATAATGCAATGAAAAATAATGAAATTTGTCAAACAAAGAAATTGCAAGGGTCCTTAAGCTATCATTGTTTTTTTTTTTTTTTTTGTGAATATATAAATTTAAAAAAAAATAAAAAACATTAAAAATTGGGAAAAAATGCAAATAAAATAAATAAAACTTTTAGAATGTCCAGCTAAAATATTAAAAAGTGAAATTTCCCTTTCAGCTCAGCTGATCCAAAAGCGCATTTGTAGGACAGCGCTTTTTTTATGCCATTTTCAAAGGCTTTTATTTGTCACAAATGACAATGGCAAGGGACACTGAAAGGGCACTGTGTCTGATACTAAGGTGATACAGTGTAATCCTCTCAGATTACATTGTATCACCTCCTTTGTATGTGTTTGTGTTGTGCTACATTTGAATTTCCCTCCCAATTCCGCTCCCATGCACCATTGCTGCTGCAGGGAACGGAACCAGGAAGTCACCAGAGCGACGAACGGCGCGGTGGGGATCTCGGCGGCGATCACAGCAATGGGAGATCATCGCTGGATCGCCAGGAGAAGGTAAGGAACCCCACTGCAGGCTCTGCACATCTACCCCGAGCGTGACTCCTAGCATGTAAAAACCACCCCGAGTCACGCTCGGGAATACCGCTAAGGAAGTTAATCAGGAAACAACCGTATTATGGCCACTAGCAGGAGCTGAATATCAAAGACAGTAAACATATTACAAAAGTTATTGTGATTATTTGTGACAGTTGTGCGAGTGTTTGAGATATCTGCACAGAGTATGTTTTTATACATATACCCCATAGACATGAGACAAAGTCAAAATTAAGCTAGATGTGGAGAAATACGCAAGCCGGCATTCTCAGGTAAATAACTAAATTGGAGTACTAAATTCCTGGGAGTGCACACATCAGAGGATCTTACCTGGACAATATGGAGTTGATTTACTAAAACTGGAGAGTGCAAAATCTGGTGCAGCTCTGCATAGAAACCAATCAGCTTCCAGGTTTTAATGTCAAAGCTTAATTGAACAAGCTGAAGTTAAAAGCTGATTGGCTACCATGCAGATTTACACCAGAATTTTGCACTCTCTGGTTTTAGTAAATCAACCCCTTAATGTCACATCACTCACCCTGAAAGTCACAACAGCGCCTATATTTTCTCCGCCGCCTCAAAAGAGCCTGTCTCCCTCCACCCATTCTTACTACATTCTATAGGGGAACCATTGAGAGCGTGCTGACCAGCTGCATCATTGCTGACCGCAAGACCCTGCTAGTGAAGACAGCTGAAAGATTATTGGTGTCCCTCTCCCCTCCATCCTAAGCATTTTCCACACAATGCTCCAGCTAAGCTACCAGTATCGTGAAGGATTCCACCCATCCCTCCCACAGTCTCTTCCAGCTCTTGCCACCAGGTAGAAGGTACCGGAGTATCAAAACCCGGTCTGTCAGACCGCTCAATGGCTTTTTTCCCCAGGCTGTGAGAGCCCTTTTACAACCTATATACCGTGACCAGGAACATCTCACTTCACCTCCTTTGTACTCTTAAATATGCACTAGACCCTTTTTACAAACATTTGCTGCTACAAAGACTCAATTAAAAATATGTAATGCTTGGGCAGTACAGTACAAATCATCTTGCACTTCGTACTGACTGCCCTGAAATATTCCTCTTGCACAATCTCATGAACAGTAATTATGTAAATCTTATATAGTGCCATTTACTCACAGTATATGTACAGTTACATAGTTCCCAGATGTGTATATGCTTATACATTTTTTTACATTTTTTATTTTTAAGTTCTTCGCTGTGTTCTATTTTTGTATATTTAGAATGTTTAGAATTTAGTATGTAGCAAGGTGGTCCTGTGCGATACGACATTTTGTTCTACCGTATAACCTCATGTGTAGTAGAATGACAATAAAGCTTAACCTGACTTGATTTTCCCAGTCTTTAACTTTGCAGGGGTCAGGGGTACTTTCATAGTGTGAGAACATGCATGTGATATAAGTGACACGTTTATGCAGCCACCATTTAACAATACAGGTAAGGAGCGCCGATAGATAAAAAAACTGTGCAGGTTTGACCAGTTGAATAATGCCCTTACTACAGGTGTAGGCTATTTACATAACTGAAGTGTAAATGTCGTTCTATCCTGTTTTGTTGCTAGGACGTTAAAAGACTCCTAGCTCCTCTTACTGCTCATCTCCACTATCACAGGTGTGAGCTCTCAAATGCTGAGCTTAAGGCCCCTTTCACACGGGCGGATCGTTCGGGTCCGCCTGTCAGTTTTTCAGGCGGACCCGAATGGACGCTCCATTGCTCTCTAGGGAGCAACGGATGTCAGCGGTGACATGTCCGCTGACACCCGATCCGCTCCGCCAAAAACAGACGGATGGAAACCCTATTTTCCATCCGTCTGGCGGATCGGATCGGATGAACACGGACAGACAGTCCGTGTTCGTCCGTGTTCATGCGATTCTCCATAGAGGAGAATGGAGCTGTCCGCCGGCTCAGCGGGGATCAACGGATGGATCCCCGCTGAGCAGCGGAGCCCATCAAAATAGGCTCCGCTAGTGTGAAAGGGGCCTAAAGCTACTGCATTAGGGGAAAGAAAGTGCATGTGAGGGGGTTTGATGGTGGAGGTGAACAGTGAGACCTATAAGTCTCCTAGCAACATCCAAGCAACAAAGCAGGATGGGATGATGAGATCTCTGGTATTTTTTCAGTCAGACTTCAAGAGGTACATAAATGGCCTACATCTGTTTTTATCTACAGGTACCCCTTACCTGCATATGCAGTTTTTTGGTAAAGGTGAATTAACCCTTTAAACAAAAACACCAGATTAAACTAACAGGACTGACCACCAAATGATCTCTAAATGTGTAGCACTCCCAACAGAACCTGATGAAGTTTGGGAAGGAAGCAGCCCCAATCAGGTTTTTTTTATTGCAGTCGACAACTTGGGCAGAAAGATCTTCCCTACCCCAGCAACACTGGGGTTGATTTCAGTGGCAGCTGGTGCTCAATCTTTTGAGGGGGGCGGCAAACAAACCTGCCCTCCTCACTTGCACTAACATCCCCCCATCGCACGCAGGAGATGGACGCCACCGATCAGTGGACTCCCTGTGGGAGATGGACGGCAACGATCAGTGACACACCCCCCCCCCACGGGAGAAGGACAGTGGCAATCAGTGGCCTTACCTTAGGAGGCCGATGCTACTCCTCACTACAGTTTGCCGAGGGAGAAGAGCTGGGGCCTTTGCTTCTCCTCCAGGAACAGGAAGTGGGTTCTGAGACTCCCTGATCAGCTTTCAGGACCCTCTTCCTGAAAGGCCGGGAGGAGAAGCAGGAAGACATTATTGAATATTAATTTGCTAATATAACACAATTGGGTGGGCTCCGGGGGCAGTGCTTCAAAAAAAAAAAAAAACCCCATTGAAATCCATACGTCCGGCACGCTGCATCTAGATTAGGGGCCGGATGCAGGGATTAGGTGGCGGCGCCCACTGGTTGATTTACTAAAGGCAAAAAGGCTATGCGCTTGCTGTAGAGCTTAGTAAATGAGGTAAAGCTTTACTTTACAAATAATACCCAATCACAAGCGAGGAAAATAAAAAAAAAATTTTGCTTGCATATGATTGGATGATGGAAGTCAGTAGAGCTTTTCCCCATTTAATAGCACAGTGCACAGTCTATTTGCCTTTAGTAAATCAACCCCCAAGTGACAACCAAGACTCTGCTGAGAGTCAAATTTTCTGTTTCCACTATCTGGACTTTTCATATATTCCTGTGGAGAAAGCACTATAAGCAGGTTGTGTCACTTCTTACCTCCAGTTCCCAAAATCTTCAGCAGTTCAAAGTCTGCCATTCCAACTTTGTCTTCATGTCCTGTCAGATTTACTGCTGCATGAGAAAACAGACATCGATCATTTATTCAATAAAACAAACATATATAAAAAGTAGTTTTCCGCTCGTTCCTCATTTAACCACTTCACCTCCGGAAGAATTTCCCAGTTTAGGACCAGAGCACTTTTTGCGATTCGGCACTGCGTCGCTTTAACTGATAATTGCGCGGACGTGCGATGTTGTACCCAAACAAAATTTGCGTCCTTTTTTCCCCACAAATAGAGCTTTATTTTGTTGGTATTTGATCACCTCTGCGTCATTTCTGATCACCGCTATAAACAAAAGAAGAGCGACCATTTTGCAAAAAACCAGAATTTCTTACTTTTTGTTAAATTCAAATCCAAAAAAAATATATAAAAAGACATTTTTTTTCACCGGTTTTGGCCGATTTATATTTTTCCTCATATTTGTGATAAAAAAATCGCAATCGGCATTTATTGATTGGTTTGCGCAAAAATGGCCGCGTTTACAGATGGTGAGAATTCATTTCTGTGGTTTTTATTTTTTATTTTATTTTTTACTAGTAATGGCGGCGATCTGCAATTTTTAGCGGTACTGCGATATTGCAGCGGACATGTTGGACATTTTTGACACTTTTTTGGGACCAATGACATTTATTCAGCGATCAGAAATTTAAATGTCCACTGATTACTGTATAAATGTAATTGGCAGTGAAGGGGTTAACCTGCAGGGGGGCGATCTAGGGGTTGATTGTGTTCCCTGGGTGTGTTCTTACTGTGGGGGGGTTGGGCTACCATGGGCATGAGAGATCTAACTGATCCCAGTGACAGGGATCAGTAGATCTCCCATGCCCGCACTGTCAGAATGGGGAACCGCCGTGTTTACATCGGCGATTCCCCGTTCTTCGCCTGTGGCCGCTCATCGCGGCTCGCCGGCGGACATCGGGTCCGCCCGAGCCGCGGGCACACTCCTCAGGAGTGCGGCGGCGCGCGCGCCCCCTAGCGGCCATTCGCAGATCGCCGCCTTTTTACGGCGATTCGCAGCCGGCGTCCACACTGCCGCCGTAAATATGCGGTAGGCAGTGTGGAACTGGTTAATATAGATTATTCAAAGTCTTCTGTCAAGTCAGTAAAAATGAAACTCCTAATACTGTACGTTACTATGTGTTCTAACTAGGTCAAGAAAAACACCAATGCCAGCAACAGTTGTAACAACTAAACGTAGCAGAATGATCAGTTGCTAGAACACAATCTGTGTATCTTAATTAATGGTGAAATATTAGAAGCAAGTATTTCTAAACAGAAATCTGTAGCATCGGTTGGAAAAAAAGCCCTATGAAGTTTTTCATTATTCTAATGCTTGAGGCCTAGAAGAACATTTCTGTTTGTACGGATAGAAAAATCTGCAACAAAAGCTGCTACAAATATCAGTTCAGGAGTCCAGCGCTGTCTTCACCCATGCTAGTTCTTCTCCAATGTTCAGATCCCCAGCACCGCCATCTTGTCTGTGGGAAGCTGGCTGTGACTTCCTCCTGTTTCACAGCCTGCTCCCCACTGCACAATTACGAGATGCTTTGCCCTTGCAGACTCTTCACGCAACCTCCTGGCATGTGTGAGGTTTTCCAGGAGGTTGCGCGCGAGGGTGGGAGGGGGTTGAGGCGAACTTCTGCTTTTCTTGCCTAGGTGACAAAAGCAGAAGTAGGAGCGGCTACCTATCAGAAATGGGTACCGACTCCCAGAAAATGAGGCAGAGGAGGGGGGATGAGAAGGATGAGCTTCCACTTTAGATAAAGTGGAGAGGAAGTGAAACACCCATCGGGTTTTTATTGCTGTCTATGGCCCCATTAGTATGGTTTACCCTCCCTATTTTCCTGGTGACTATAATCGCTGAAAAGTGAAATTAAATCCCCATTTTTGGGTTGTCACCAGAACAGAAATAGTGGGAAAATCTTCCAATGAGTACACTATTTCTGGTGGCTCCTATTGTTGCTATATAGAACAGTAAGTGAAGGAAAATCTCACCAATGGGTCAAAGATTAAAAGAAATGAAAAAATAAGTTTGTTTTCAGTTCTACTTTAAAATATTTGACAAATAAACCAGTTACACTATGTTGGTAATTGCATTTGTAATTGGTCTTTGAATTATTATACCCCCCAACATTTTACATTCACTATTGCTCAAGACTAGACATGTATTTTTAAACAAAGACATACCCTCTTTACCAAGATTCACCACTTTCTTTTACTAAAGTTTTAGTAAGAAAGAAACTAAAAATCAAAGCGTGTTCCCGAAGGGCTCCATGTACAATTACATGAGGTCAAAATACATGTAAGCAACAAAAGTTTAAAGAAGGGCTTGACACATTTGCTTTGAATCTACAGGCCAGGCCAGCTAAAAAAGTTAGGAGCCAGTTTTTTTTAGTGTAGTGTGGGTTGTTAGTGCCCAGGGAAAGGCAAGTAATTTGCACCCCCCTAACCCCAATTTACTTACAGCACTTACTTATGTTGATAAGACCACTTCTCCATACCTACAGTACACTGTAAGTGACTGTTGTCACCCTAGGAGAGGAGAAGGTTTTAGGTCATCAGCCAGCTGGAATCTCAGGCTGGGAAGAAGATACTGGCCAAAGCAAAACACATACAAGATGCTGGCACTGATAGAAGGGGCATATCCTGGTCCTCCTACTAATCTCGCTGGAGGTTATTTATGTAAACAGATTTTATCACCTGAAACTTTTTCAAGCGTAATTTGTATTTACTATAATATGTTAGCTTGAAGATACACAGGCTACTATATTTACAGCTCAAATATTTAAAACCACAAAATGTAAATTTAGACAAGCCATTTTCCCTTGTTGTGGATCAGTATAATAGGCGGAAGTTGATTGTGCATTTGAGTAGCAGGATAGATGTTTCCAAGCATGACTGAAAGATGGAGAGCTTGCTCATAGTAGAAAACACAACTGCTGGTGGGCACTGATAGGAACAGTGCCAGTGCACCGATCCTGGTGCACGGTTTACCTTTTTTTTTCTTTGTTCAAACTTTATTGAAATGTCAAAGTGACAGAGAGTATCAGATGAGGTAACAAATAGCCTTGAATAAGGAGATAATCCAAAAACAGCCTAATGCCTCAAGATGATATGGAGGGGGAGGATAGAAAGCACAAGCATGGATGGATCATGTTCTTTATTAAAGTAAGCCTGACAGGACTGTCTTCTGGTCTGACAACATGCGGAGTCATGGTTTTTCTTTTGTCGATTCTTGGGCCTGGCAAGTGGGTCTTCCACCCATGATCATGCTTTCTATGCCCCCACCCCCCCCAAAATCATCTTGATGCATTAGGCTGTTTTTGGATTATCTCCTTAGTCGAGGCTATTTGTTACCCTGCCTGATACTCTCTAGCCTTCATGACTTTTTGAATTAATCCCCGTCCCTCCATCTTTTCCTCCGTTTTGAGCGTCATTTTTGGCTGATAGATTGTGAATTCCAAGTGGATCTTAAAGAAGCCTGATGCGGGTGAAACGCATTGATTCGTCTATCACTTTGTACTTTGTTGGCTGTATGACAAACCTGGTAGTTATGTGAAACTTGTTTCCATGTTTTTAGATTGTATTTCCAGATTTTAAATCATGTATAATAAATATTCTAGTTTTTAATATATTGAAAAAAAATCTGCATATTACTTCCGTTAGGCACGCTAAATCCCCTACATACCCGTACCTCCCCTAGTCGGAGACTGACTCTAGGACACTCTATTATATCACAATTGACTTCTTGGGGATTGTGCCTTTCAGTTTATTTTTTGACACAGCCTCCCCCATCCAATCTTTCTGTTTCATAGTGGTTCCTTTCTTTTGCAGTCAAAGGGAGTCATCCTTGCATGCAGGGATGTGTGTTGCTTTACACTGTGTATATCAATAGAAACACACAGCTCTGTAGCATAAGATGGCAAGGCACTTCCCTGCTCCTCCCCAAAGGAGGCTTGAGACTGCACTGACCACTCTTAACTCTTTCCTGTGAAGACCATAAATTCAGAGAAGCAGCACTGACAGAACAGGAGCCAGTAGCATTGAGTGTTTTTTACTACAATTGCTGGGGTAAGAGTTGTAACAAATACTGTTGTTAACTTTATTGTTCCCAATGTTTTCAGCTAAAAGAACGCTGAGTATTTAATACTACTTTAAGGCTGGTTACAGACATGCCCTTAAACATATTACCTGAACTTATCACAATCTTATCGGGACTTGGGTGACGTGCAAATGGATGTACAGTATCTCACAAAAGTGAGTACACCCCTCACATTTTTGTAAATATTTTATTATATCTTTTCATGTGACAACACCGAAGAAATGACACTTTGCTACAATGTAAAGTAGCGAGTGTACAGCTTGTATAACCATGTAAATCTGCTGTCCCCTCAAAATAACTCAACACACAGCCATTAAAGCGGAGTTCCACCCATTTAAAAGTAAGCAGCTACAAAAAGTGTAGCTGCTGACTCTTAATAAACACTCACCTGTCCCACAGTCCAGCGATACGGCCGCCCGAAGCCTCGCTCCTCTCCCCCTCCTCTCCGCGGTGACGGCATTGCAAGTGTGGGCGCACGGCTGTGGCTGCACAGCTGGGTGTGCACTGCGCATGTGCGAGCCGCGCGATATGAATGGCCGGGCAATCTTCTGGGGCCTGTGACGTGTCCCTTCCGCTCTGTGCCGCGGCGCATGGGGTGGAAGTGGGAGCTGGGCACCTCTGAAAACTAGGTACCCGCTCCCCGCCCCCCAAAAAAAGACATGCCAATTGTGGCATGTCAGGGGGTCACCAGCACTTAAAGCGGAAGTTCCACTTTTGGGTTAAAACGCTGGCAACAAAAGTGAGTACACTTCTAAGTGAAAATGTCCAAATTGGGACCAAATTGTCAATATTCTGTGTGGCCACCATCATTTTCCAGCACTGCCTTAACCCTCTTGGGCATGGAATTCACCAGAGCTTCATAGGTTGCCACTGGAGTCCTTTTCCACTCCTCCATGAAGACATCACGGAGCTTGTGGATGTTAGAGACCTTGTGCTCCTCCACCTTCCGTTTGAGGATGCCCCACAGATGCTCAATAGGGTTTAGGTCTGGAGACATGCTTGGTCAGTCCATCACCTTTACCCTCAGCTTCTTTAGCAAGGCAGTGGTCCTCTTGGAGTTGTGTTTGGGGTCTTTATTATGTTGGAATACTGCCCTGCGGCCTGGTCTCCGAAAGGAGGGGATCATGCTCTTCTTCAGTATGTCACAGTACATGTTGGCATTCATGGTTCCCTCAATGAACTGTGGCTCCCCAGTGCTGGCAGCACTCATGCAGCCCCAGACCATGACACTCCCACCACCATGCTTGACTGTAGGCAAGACAAGCTTGTCTTTGTACACCTCACCTGGTTGCTGCCACACACGCTTGACACCATGTGAACCAAATAGGTTTATCTTGGTCTCATCAGACCACAGGATATGGTTCCAATAATTCATGTCCTTAGTCGCTTGTCTCCAGCAAACTGTTTGTGGGCTTTCTTGTGCACCATCTTTAGAAGAGGCTTCCTTCTGGGACGACAGCCATGCAGACCAATTTGATGCAGTGTATGGTCTGAGCACTGACAGGCTGACCCCCCACCCCTTCAACCTCTGCAGCAATGCTGGCAGCACTCATACGTCTATTTCCCAAAGACAACCTCTGGATATGACACTGAGCACGTGCACTCAACTTCTTTGGTCGACCATGGCGAGGCCTGTTCTGAGTGAAACCTGTCCTGTTAAACCATTGTATGGTCTTGGCCACC
>BLSH010087410.1:9636-22401 GCA_018402905.1 Glandirana rugosa
ACACTAGTATTACTAGTGTCCTAGGTCGTCGTCGCGCCGCGTACGGGCGCGACGCTCGAGGGCAAGACGTCCTGCATATATATACAGGACAGTCTTGCCCCTTCGAGGGTGGGCCGGCATATACATGTCACCGGCCCACCCTCCACCAATTTCTAGTGATTTAAATTATGTGTGTGTTTCACCTTTTAACTTCTGAAAGGTAACCTTCGTTTAAAGAGTAAACATTTCGGAGCATGTGTCCCCTGCTGCTAGCGTAAGTTGTGCAGCATGAGTGCTGGCAACATACGCTTTAGCTAGCAAACACACACGCGAAAGTTGTCAGCTTGTATGCTGCCAGCATGTACCCTCAACATACTACGGGGCATGTGTGCCCAACTCCCATGTACGACCGTCGTATGTTCGACTGTTGAAAGCGCACACACAAACGATCGATTTCGCATACAACGGTCGTGAGTACGACGTGTTGAATGCGATCGTCGTCCCCTGTGTACGAGGCTTTACAAATGAGAAATTTGCTTCCAATGGAAAGTCTTCAATTTTCCACTTTGTGTGTGTATTAAATTTAGTGATCTTTAACCACCTCCCACCCGGCCACTGTACATATACGGCCGGGTGGGAGCTTCCCCGTTCTGACAGGACATATATATACGTCCTGCAGAACGGGAGCTCGCAGCGCGGGCATGCGCCGCGCTGCTGCTGGATCCTGTGATCATTATGATCACAGGATCCAGCTGAGCGGAGATCGGGATACGGGCGCAGTGACTGGCCCTCCCGATCATGTGACGGCTGTGTCCAATCACAGCCGTCACATTGTAAACAGAGACTAACATCTCTGTGACAGTTCTCCCCCCGCCGAGCTCAGTGAGAGCTCAGTGCAGGGGGGGGAGGGGGGAGCTGCAGCTCTGTGACAGCTCTTTGCATGATGAGGATTTCATGCAGAAAGCTGTCACAGATCGCCCCCCACACAGTGCACCAAGCACACTGATACCCCTGTCCCCATACATATAAGTGTCCCCATAAAACAGCCCCCAAAACATCTGTATGTCCCCAATCACATCTGTCACCATATACAACATCTGTCACAGTCCCCAAACATCTGTCACCATACACAAAACATCTGTATGTCACCGTCACATCTGTCACATTCCCCGTCACATCTGTCTGTCCGCCAACACCAAATAAACTCTGATTTGGGTTATTTTTACCAAAGAAATGTAGCAGTATCATTTTTGGTCAAAATTTATCAAGAGAAATTACATATTTGCAAAATTGTATAACAGAAACGCAGAAAAATGCATTGTTTTTGAAAATTTTTTGTCTTTTTTAAATTTATAGCGCAAAAAATAAAAAACCCAGGGGTGATTACATACCACCAAAAGTAATCTCTATTTGTGTTAAAAAAATTATAACAATTTCATATGGGTACAGTGTCGCATGACCGCGCAATTGTCATTCAAACTGCAACAGCGCTGAAAGCTGAAAATTGGTCAGGGAAGGAAGGGGGTTTAAGTGCCCAGTATTGAAGTGGTTAAAGAGGAAGTAGACTCCCCTGCTTTGTTTGTACCTACAGTGCCTTGAATACGTATTCGTACCCCTTGATATTTTCCGCATTTTGTCATGTTACAACCAAAAACGTAAATGTATTTTATTGGGATTTTATGTGATAGACCGACACAAAGTGGCACAGAATTGTGAAGTGGAGGGAAAAATGATAAATGGTTTTCAAAATTTATATACAAATAAATATCTGAAAAGTGTGGAGTACATTTGTATTCAGCCCCTTTACTCTAATACCCCTAACTAAAATCTAGTGGAACAAATTGCCTTCAGAAGCCACCTAATTAGTAAATAGAGTCCACCTGTGCGTAATTTAATCTCAGTATAAATACATCTGTTCTGGGAAACCCTCAGTGGTTTGTTAGAGAACCTTAGTGAACAAACAGCATCATGAAGGGCAAGGAGCACACCAGACAGGTCAGGGGTGTTGTGGAGAAGCTTTTAAAGCAGGGTTAGGTTATAAAAAAAAATCTGAAGCTTAAAAAAATCTCACAGAGCTCTGTTCAATCCATCACCAGAAAATGGAAAGAGTATGGCACAACTACAAACCTACCAAGACATGGCTGTCCACCTAAACTGACAGGCCGGGCAAGGAGAGCATTCATTAGAGAAGCAGCCAAGAGGCCCATGGTAACTCGGAAAGGGGATGCAGAGATCCACAGCTCAGGTGGGAGAATCTGTCCACAGGACAACTATTAGTCGTGCTCTCCACAAATCTGCCCTTTATGGAAGAGTGGCAAGAAGAAAGCCATTGTTGAAAGAAAGCCATAAGAAGTCCTATTTGCAGTTTGTGAGAAGTCATGTGGGAGACACAGCAAACAAGTGGAAGAAGATGAGACCAAAATTGAACTATTTGGCCTAAAAGCAAAATGCTGTGTGTGGCAGAAAACTAACACTGCACATCACTCTGAACACACCATCCCCACCGTGAAACATGGTGGTGGTAGCATCATGTTGTGGGGATGCTTTTCTTCAGCAGGGACAGGGAAGCTGGTCAGAGTTGATGGGAAGATGGATGGAGCCAAATACAGGGCAATCTTAGAAGAAAACATGTTAGAGGTTCAACTTCTAGCAGGTCAATGACCCTAAATATACAGCCAGAGCTACAATGGAATGGTTTAGATCAAAGCATATTCATGTGTTAGAATGGTCCAGTCAAAGTCCAGACCTAAATCCAATTGAGAATCTGCGGCAAGACTTGAAAACTGCTGTTCAGACGATCTCCATCCAATCTGACAGAGCTTGAGATATTTTGCAAGAAGAATGGGCAAACATTTCACTCTTTAGATGTGCAAAGCTGACAGAGACTTCCCCAAAAAGACTTGCAGCTGTAATTGCAATGGAAGTATTGACTCAGGGGGGCTGAATACAAATGCACCCCACACTTTTCACATATTTATTTGTAAAAAAATTTGAAAACCATTTATCATTTTCCTTCCACTTCACAATTATGTGCCACTTTGTGTCGGTCTATCACATAAAATCCCAATAAAATATATTTACGTTTTTGGTTGTAACATGACAAAATGCGGAAAATTTCAAGGGGTATGAATACTTTTTCAAGGGACTGTATAGATTAACCTATAATAAGGCTAACCTATAGGTACTGTAAATATCTCCTAAACTTGCACCGTTTAGGAGATATTACTGTATACGCTGCCAATGACATCATCAACGCATACGCTCTAAAGGAACAGCCGCCCGTGCTGTTTTTCAGAACCCTGTGCCATGACCGGCAGCTTGCGCACATGTGTGGGAGTGATGTCATCGCGGCTCTGGCCACTCACACCGCCAGAACCCGCAAACCTGGAAGAAACACCGGGAAGATGTCAGCCGTTTCAGGGGTGTGCAGGTGCCGCCGGAGGGCTTAGTTCTAAGGTAAGTATTTCATAATGAGCTAGTATGCAATGCATACTAGCTCATTATGCCTTTGTCTTACAGGTTTTTTTTTGGGGGTTTACAACTTCTTTAATGACTCATTAATAATGTTCCTAGAGCATAGAGGGTAAAGGAGTGAGTGATATGTTCCTCTGGCTCGGAAATACTGGGTAACACTAAACAGAGCAGCGCAGAAAGAGATTAAAGTAGACTTAAAGCGGTTCTAAAGGCAGAAAGTGCATTTTATGCATTAAGATCAAAACACGTTCTGTCAGCCCCCTAATACTTACCTGAGCCCCATCTCGATCCAGCGATGTTGCACGAGAGAATCAGCTGTCCAGGACTCTCCTACCTGATTGGCTGAGACACGGCAGCGGGCGCCATTGGCTCTTACTGCTGTCAATCAAGGTTCTTCAGCCAATGAGGAGAGAGAGGGAACGGGGCCAAGCTGTGGATCTGTGTCTGAATGGACACACAGAGCTAAGGCCCGGCTTGGCTGCCCCCCATAGCAAGCTGCTTGCTGTGGGGGCGCTCAGCAGAAGGGAGGGGCCAGGGGAGCAGGCAGGGGACCCGAGAAGAGGAGGATCCGGGCTGCTCTGTGCAAAACCACCGTACAGAGCAGGTAAGTATTACATGTTTGTTATTTGTAACCAGAAAAACCCCATGACTTTAGTATCAATTTAAACGTTAAGTGGATATTTGCTTTACTAAAGAACTGCGTACCATAAACAAACCTCATGGCTTTTTTCCCACAAAATATTGTTTTCCCTTTTTGCCATCTATTTTAGTCTTAGTGCAGCGAATCTCCTCCAGCCTCTCTTAGCCACTTCTTGTCTACATGTACTTATGCTAGTGTCAACTGCAAATCATCCGAACCAGCTTCCTGATAGGGACAATGGTGGGCTATGCCTGTGCAATGTGTGTCAGCATGGCCACATCAAATCTTGCCCAGGAGTGCATGAAACTGGGTGACAATGCCCCAGCACAACTGGAGGGGGGCAATTTTACCGCATAACAAGAAGTGCCTGAACAAGGACCCTCATTGCAGGATCACCAGCAGGGATGTTGCTAGGTCTACAAAAGACCTGGGGCTAGGGCCCATAGCAGCAAAGTAAAGAAAGTCATACGCTTGAGTTGGCATACACATGTATATAATATACATGTGTGTGTGAGTGTATATATGTATGTATGTATATATATATAAAAATATTGTTACATACCTGAGTGTGGATTCCCCTTACATCAGGGTCCCCAGAGAGACATACTTGCTAATTGCAGAACTGCACCCACCCGGTAAGAGACTCGGGGCTATGGGCCCCAGACACGGGGCTATAGCCCCAATAGCCACCCCCTAGCAACGCCCCTGATCACCAGGTATTTATTTAATAGGGATTAAATCTACTATCAAAGGGAATTGGCATGAGCAAAACATAGGTGTACTTTAATGATTTTGAGACATAACTGACTTTTTCAAACAAGAATAGATGGCTATGCACTGCTCAGTATAATAAATGTACATAGGGACAGGTGATAATTTAAACAGCCATTCCCATAGAGCAAGGGTGATGCAAAGGAGACTAGCTGCTGCCACCATTAATGTGTGTCGCACATATATGAATGGTATATATGGAGAAATTGTAGTAGCACTGCTATAAAGTATCATACAAACCATAAATATCTAGTAAAAAAAATAAATACATATACCACTACCATATATAACTTAACTGAATGATAAACACTCCATTGTTACTAACATATAAAAAAGTCCAAGAGGTTGATAACCAAATAAGTTAGTATAGTGCTCTTATTTCCTATAATTATAAATAGATAAATAAAGAATATATAAGATATATGCATAAAACAATGAAAAGGTATATAACTGAGTCTTTTTGTAGTTCAAATATTTCCACATAAAGTGCAAGTGACAAAAATGCTGAAAAAAAGTGCTTGTGCTGAATAGTGCAAGAGATAACAGTTAATAATGTCCACTCCACCAGGGATATAAACGAGGATGTGGCCCTCTTGTGCTGTGAAAGTTCTTCCTTATTGGATATATTGCTAGTGTAAATCAAACATGTTCCCTCCACCAGGTGACGTGAAGGCTCGCCTCATTAAGCGACCCCACCGGGTCTAGCCACACATGTATATCCAATGATCCTCCACACTCAGATAGATGTGTCTCCTTTAACCACTTGCTTACTGGGCACTTAAACCTCCCTCCTGCCCAGACCAATTTTCGGCTTTCAGCGCTGTCGCATTTTGAATTACAATTGTGCGGTCGTGCGACGTTGTAGCCAAATAAAATTTTTATCATTTTTTTTCCCACAAATAGAGCTTTCTTTTGGTGGTATCAAATTGATCACCTCTGCATCATTTCTGATCACCGGTATAAACAAAAAAAGAGCGTCAATTTTGCAAAAAAACAAACAATATTTCTTACTTTTTGCTATAATACAAATTAAAAAAAAAATATTCATCAGGTTTAGCCAATATATATTCTTCTACATATTTTTGGTAAAAAAAACACGCAATCGGCGTATATTGATTGGTTTGCGCAAACGTTATCGCGTCTACAAACTATGAGAATTGATTTGTGTCATTTTTATTATTATTATTTTTTTTTACTAGTAATGGTGGCAATCTGCGATTTTTGTCGGACATTTTTGACACTTTTTTGGGACCAATGACATTTATACAGCGATCAGAAATTTAATGTCCACTGATTACTGTATAAATGTCATTGGCAGTGAAGGGGTTAACAGTGTTCCCTGTATATGTTCTAACTGTGTGGCTAGATGAGACATAACAGATCTAACTGATCCCAGTGACAGGGATCAGTAGATCTGTCATTTCCCTCTTCACAGAATGGAAAACCGTCGTTTTTACATCAGCGGTTCCCCGTTCTGCAGCTCTGACAGGTGATCGCGGGTCACAAGAGGACATCGAGTCCGCCCAACCCATGGGCACGCCCACACAGTGTGTGGTGGCCGCGCGCCGCCTGTGAGTGCGAGCCGGGAGCGTGCACAGGGGATTACGCCGTCCCGGAAATTCAGATCCGCGCTGGAGCCGTACTTCAGCAATAGCGCGGATCTAAAGGGGTTAAGGATGATTAGCTAGACACACTCTTCAATGGTTCAAAGATGACATGCAAAAGAAAGGCTCCAATAGTGCAGTATTTCCAACAATACATCAAGTAAAAACCATACTACCCCATTAAAAATCCACTCACATTTTATTAAAAAATAAACAGCATAAAAACAAGGAGAATAGGCAACTTCTAACGTGTACATCAACGATACCACCGCCAGGCTTCACCTCTACATGTTACGCCACCATCCAACGTGGCTTCGTCTGGAGGAGTAAGCCGAGTGGCTGCTTTGGGGTGGAATTTATAGATATGAATAAAGAAATCCCTGTCCTCTGTGAACAATTACCATCATTAGCGCATGCGCGGTGATTGTTTGACTTTTTATTTTTGTTACAAGTTTCTGTGTTTTTGCAGTTTCCCTATCTGAAAACTATAAATGGTGGTGTTTGCAACCAGACAAATGTTAGTTTATTTATTTCCGGACCGTTGGGAACAAAAAATGTGAGCACCTATAGGGATTTGGCAATCAGAACAGTGTTCTTTACCGGAGGAAAATCAGAGCCATTTGTCAGGTTTACTGTGACAAGGAAGATATAAATATTTCATGCTTCGGTATACTATATCCTGTTCCAAATTATTATGCCAATGTTATTTTTCTCATTTACCTAAATAATTGATGTAAACAACAGTCAGCATAATTCTCACGTTATCAACTATTAAAGGTACAATTCAAATTTTATTCGAACCTCCTAATGATAACAGTATTTTTTTTCAAAATAAAAAACTTACAATGCACTGTTTCAAATTATTACGCACAGTAAGTTTTAAAACACTTTATAGGTTGTAAAGAACTGAAAATTGTCATTTGTTGTGTTTGCAGCATATTTACTGAAATCAAAAGCTATTTCAATCAAACTTTGAAAAACATTATAACTTTTTAAACATTTTAACAGGTCACATTACATTTTAACATAGAACCCCTTATTTGATAGCAGCTTCACAAGTTTTGCATCCATTGAACTTGTGAGTTTTTGGACAGTTTCTGCTTGAATTTGTTTGCAAGATGTCAGAATCGCCTCCCAGAGCTGCTGTTTGGATATAGACTGCCTCCCACCCTCATAGATCTTTTGCTTGAGGATGCTCCAAAGGTTCTCAATAGGATTGAGGTCAGGGGAGGATGCAAGGCACACCATGACTTTCTCTCCTTTTATCCCCATAGCAGCTATTGATGCAGAGGTATTCTTTGCAGCATGAGATGGTGCATTGTCATTCATGAAGATGATTTTATTACGGAAAGCATAGTTCTTCCTTCTGTACCAGGGAAGGAAGTGGTCAGTCAGGAACTCCACATACTTTACAGAGGTCATCTTTACACCTTCGGGGACCCTAAAGGGGCCAACCAGCTCTCTTCCCATGACTCCACCACAGCCTTGCTGACGTTGCAGCCTTGTTGGAACAGGGTGGCCGTGCACCAACCATCCACTACTCCATCCATCTGGACCATCCAGGGTTGTACGGCACTCATCAGTGAACAGGACTGTTTGAAAATACTGTTTGTATTTTTCTGCCCAATGCAGCCATTTCTGCTTGTGAGCATTGGTTAGTGGTGGCCGAATGGAAGGTTCATGCACAGTTGCAAGACTCTGGAGGACTCTACACCTTGATGTCCGTGGGACTTCAGGGGCACCAGCAGCTTCAAATATCTGTTTGCTGCTATGTAATGGTTTTTTAGCAGCTGCTCTCTTGATCTGATGCATGGATCTGGCAGAAATCTTCCTCAATGTGCCTTTATCTGCACAAACCCATCTGTGCTCTGAATCAGCCACAAATCTCTTAATAGTGTGATGATCTCGCTTACGTTTTCGTGAAATATCTCATGTTTTCATACCTCGTCCAAGGCACTGAACTATTTCACTCTTTTCGGCAGCAGAGAGCTCCTTTTTCTTCCCCATATTGCTTGAAAATGGTGCTCTGCTTAATAATGTGGAACTCCCTCCTTTAGTAGTTTTTCCTTTAATTGGGCTCACCTGGCAATCTAATTATCACAGGTGTCCGAGATTGTTTTCAGCGATCAAAAGAGCCCTGAGACACAATGCCATCCATGAGTGTATATCTTCAACCATTTCTCTCTTTCAGTACCTATATTAATACTGCAAAACACAATGAGGTTGACTTGCTAAGGGCAAAAAGGCTGGTCACTTTGCGGTGCAGTTGTACTCTGCAAGGGAAATTTTCTAAGAGCTTAGGGGTGAAGCACTGCTGACTTAAGTCATCCAATCGTGTGCAAGCAGAAATGCTGTTTTGTTTATTTTCTTTTCAGGCAGTTTCAAAGTAAAGTGTCACCACTTTCACTAAGATTTGGGGAAAATGCACTTGGAGAGTGCAAAGTGAACAGTGTACATGCCTTTAGTAAATTAATCCCAATGGCTCATACTGAAAATGCACTATTAACGTCCTCCCATTGCTAGCATTGGTCACATGCAGTCTTCAGGCTTTATGGACAAAATAAGGCTTCAGTCTGCAGATGGCATTGCAGATGACACTACAGCCTGAAAGGGGCAGTGTGCTTCCAGTAAATACTGTAATGATCAGATAAAATTACAATTAATAACAAAAAAAAAATTATATTAATGTTTCAAGTGAAAAAACAACAAACATATCATACTTACCTGCTCTGTGCAGCAGTTTTGCACAGAGCAGCCTTGATCCTCCTCTTCTCAGATCCCCCCGCTGGTGCTCCTGCCCCCTTCCTCCTGCTGTGTGCCCCCAGAGCAAGCAGCTTGCAATGGGGACAATCAAGCAGGTGCACTCCCGAGCTGCTGCTCTGCGTGCCCATTCACACACAGAGCTGTGCCCTGGTCCCGCCCCCTCTCTCTCCTCATTGGCTCAATGGCTGTGATTGACAGTAGTGGGAGACACTGGCTGTCTCAGGCAATAAGGAGGGAGAGTCCCCAGAGAGCAGAAGCTCTCATGCACATCACTGGATCACAATGGGCTCAGATAAGTATTAGGGGATGGGGGGGGGGGGTGGCTGCTACATAGTGAGCATTCTATGAATGAAGGTAAAAAACTTTTAGGACCTCTTTAATCCTTTTGCTACCACTAACTTTGATAGCAACGGGGGGTTTTACACACACTGTGTGTATAAGAGTGTGTTTATTTTTGACAAGCCAACTGCCAGCTGTCGGATGGAAGCTATCAGGTGGCTATTCAGTGGCCCGATCACTTCCACACACCCCCCAGTAATGGCTACCCCCCTGTGCGCACCCCTGCCATGCTTCCAGTGCTCTTGCGCCCATCAGAGTGCCCAGAACTGGCATTGCATATGCTTCTGGGTAGACAGAAGGGAAGACAGGGAACATCAATTTATTGGGTTGTGCTTCCTCTTGCTGACCCAGAAGTGACAAAATGTCACTTCTAGGTCCCTTTGTTACTTTCCTCGGCCTCTATGACTGGGGAAGAATCTAATGCAGTGTGATTTATACTGCATTAGACTCATTGGAGGACAGGTGAGACGTCAGGGTTTTTTTAGACCCTTGATATCTTTTTAAATGGAAACTGTGATAAAAAAAAGTTTAGTAGAAAAAATTAAAAAAACTGTAAAAAATTAACATTTTACCCAAGCACTTACAATCCCCCACCCAGAGAAATTTTTGAGCCCATTCCCCATACATGCTCATACGAACATAAATGCATGTGTCAGGGACTCTAACACATGAAGATGTTGATTGTGCTTCACATGTTACATATCACCGCACATGCCAGAGTGAGAGCAGTAATTCTAGTCCCACTATTCATGGTTACCTTCAAACTGATGACCTATAGGGGGTTTTAAAGCATCACCTATCGTAAATATAGGGCACTAAAGTTTGTCGCCATTTCACAGGTGCATGCAATTTTAATGCTTGGCATGTTGGGTATCTATTTACTCCATGCACCCTCATCTTTTATATTTTACCAAAATATAATATTTATTGTGCTTGCTTTCCCAAAAATGAACTTTATAGTATTTTTTACAGAAATTTTACATTTCACAAACCGTTTAAAATAAAAAAAATGGAACTAAGATTATTTTATTCTCTAACAAGTCTGTTTGCATTTGTCAGCCCATAATAAAAACAAAGCAGTTTTTTTTTATTTAAACAATGAACCAAATACAGTGGCAGTCCGTAACACAGGGCGCAGGAGCGCCGCCCCCTATCCATGCATCTGCCCCCCTAATCTACATGCGGGGTGCTGGACGCATGGGTTCCAAAGGGGTTTTCTTTTTGAAGCATGTGATTAGAGCCTGAGGCTCTAATAGGCTTTAAAAAAGGGTGGGCTTGGGGCGTAGAGCATTGCACCCGAGCCCACCCAGTTGTGTGACAATAGCGAATGAATATTCGCTATTGTCACACTGATTCTCCTCCCGGCCAATCAGGAAGTGGGTCCTGAGATCTATTTCCCCACTGGCCAAAAGGAGAAGTGATCCTATTCGCTTAGGAGGATGAGGGAGAAGACGCACAGGCACTGTGATGACGAGGGGGAGACGCAGGGGAAGCCGCCTCCTGTCGCTCAAAGTGCGTAAATGCGGGGCTGGTAACCGACCAATAGGGGGAGGGAATTGCAGGCAACCCAAACGACTGGGGGGGGAAGTTGGTGGCTGTGGGTGCATTGTTTGTCACCCCCCAAAGAAATATACCACCAGCCAACCAATTATTAGCCTTTTTAAAGAAAAAAAAAAGTAGACTTGCAATTAACTCTAGCTAACCTATGCAAGCTGATTTAATTTGGCCTAGACATCTAGGCTTTACAGGCCTCCAGTCACGAAAGGGTTAATATACATTCTATGACAGTATTTATTACAGCTCTTTAAAAGCAATGCTTTAAAATATTATAGGATTTTTCCTTTCATAACATTTGAACTGTGCATCCTTCTTGACACAAAAATAGCTAATCAATAGTCTAATCCCCCCACTTTATTGTTAGGCTAGGAGTAAATGCTGGTATTAGGCTATGCTTACACTGAGATTGTCAACTCATACATTGTCAGTTGAAAACTATCACAGCATAAATAAACAACAAATAATTATTTGGATGACATCTTGAATGCAATGCTCTTAGTTTATATTCAGCTGGCATTCTGCAACTCGGCTATTAGGTTATTGGCTACAATAATACTCACAAATCCATTTTCTGATTCCTTTCGGCTTGACATATGGTTGTTTTTCTGAAATAACCCAAGTCAGCTGAATTGTTGTGCACAATAAGATAAATATCATTTGACCTGTCCTTTTCTTTTAACCTGTCCATTATTGGAAATGTGTCACTGCTCATAGTCTTAAGTTCTTGTTTTTTTTTTCTTTTTATTTAATCTGTGCCATCAAATTATAAAATTGGACCAATCTGCAGCTTGTTACAGCCAATGTATAAAACACACAGGGCAATTGAAGATGGCCTTTCCACTGGGTTAAATTTATTTCCAGTAAAGTCAGAATTCAATAATTCTTTAAGTAGTTACCTCTGGATCCCATCCCATCTACCTCCACCCAATCTGTATTTTGTTTAAGGGATCTTACCTGAATTCTCTGTCATGTGATTCCCCATTTTCCAGCATCACTGACCAGAAATGGGAAGTTTCCCTCTTTGCTCTCTACTGATCACCCAACCAGTCACCATCATATCATACTGGAATACTTCAGGACCCTGTGAGTACTTGGCGATGGACACTTGTGGCAGCCAATGAATAGCGCCCACATTTCTAGGAAGAGACATGAGAACTACAGATCAGATTCTCATACTACAAAGCAGAAGAATCTGGGGCCCAGCCTGTCATGGGACCAGAATTTTAGGTAAGTAATAGCTGTTGAATAGATTTTTAGTATTTTATAGACAAAAGGATGAAGAAAGGGCAGCAACATTGTGTATTATCTCAGATATATGTGAATAAATAAAAAGAAGCCATTTGTGTTCTCATAATGGATTAAATAAAACTATAGGCAAAACGTTGTTTTAAATAGAACAGTAACACTGCGCTCCTTATTAACAAATATATAAAGTGATTAAAAATAGAAATAAAGCAGCTGCTATAAATATATAAAAAAACTCTGAAGGTCAGCTATATCCGTGATAGTGAAAGCAGCGCTAAAACTGGATATATATTGTGCAAAACAATTTAGTAATATAAAAAACGTGATTTAACAAAACGTGTTATATATAGGTCAAAATCGCGACGAAAGTGATAGTGCCTATATCGACTGGAA
>BLSH010087410.1:53913-65359 GCA_018402905.1 Glandirana rugosa
CGGACATCTCCACTTCATGGAATAAACGGTCGGGAACATACCAGAGTCCAGACGCTTACTCGAATCTACAACGAGACTACATAGCCTCGAGGCGGTGACGTGCAGGAAGGAGCGGACGCCGTTAGAGACATCACAGAATGGGTTCAAAATACACGACGATAGAAATACCGGGTAGAGATCAGACAGAATGCACTTTCCAGGCGAACTAACAATCCGTAGGAATATGAGTGAGTATCTCAACTCGCTTGTGGACCTTCAAGCCCAAGACGACCAGGCAGGCTTGAAGCCCTGTTTCAGGCGTTGTCCGTGCGATCGTTCGGGTTCCGTCCGGACCCGGACCCGGACTTTGTCCCGAAGTTCGGACGGACCAGCAGAACCCGAACTTCCAGGTGTTCGCTCAACTCTATGAGTGAGTATAAGGATGCCTAACAATCAAGCGGACCTTTCACGTAAGACAGACTAGAGATGGGCCATAAAGATAGCAGCACATAAAACTTGGGTAAGACACTACAGAGATTGCCGCAGGCGAGGAAGGACGTGCAGTGGCGGAGCTCCGATACATCAGAGCAACATCTAAGCTCATTCGCAGACCTGAGACCATACAAGGGCTGGCAAATAAGGTACTTCACCTCTACAGGCCCCCAGCTACAGACTCATTCGAGTTTTGTGTGGATCGGACGTCCGCTTGGGGGAAAATCTAGGCCGAGGGTTGGTGCGGCCTTATCGGAATGACCGTTCCGGACCCCATCCCTCTTCCCCCTCACCATCCAGCCCTACAGCACCCACCTGGGGGAAAATCTAGAGACACTGATCACCATTACCCTCCTTACCGGGGACCTTAAATTCCAGCATCTATAGTGGCTCGGACTGAGGCCTACATAGGCCTAACGCGGCTGCCGCTAATCCAACTGCGGACTACATAGCACAAGTCCCGGAGCTAGGGGACTAAGTGTGGGTCCAGGACTGGGTCAGTACCCTCAGAGGGCTTAAGGGAACTGAATGTTGTGTCCCGGAATTCATAAAATAATTGGGGACTGCATTAAAAAGTCCAGCGGCCATCTTGGTACAACCAGGCCTGCTCTAGCACTATCTTGTAACACCAGCAAACCTTAGCCGCAGCTGCACTGATAAACCCAACCCTGCCAAACGAATTCAGGAGAATCATTCTGCTAGTAAAGAGCCCAACAGTAAGAGAGAACAATTGAAATGTAAAATAATCGGCCGCGGTTGTGGACGGACGTGCTTCTGCAAGCTCCGCTGCCATCCTGATACCATCTGCAGGAATTCTGACCTCAGAAATTCAACTGTTGAGCTATCTAAGTACACCCAGGGAGCATAGACTCCGCATGGCGCTGTGAGGACTTATGCAGAGAAAGCTCCGTCCGATAGCAGGCCTGTTTTCCTCTGACAATGCCATCTAAAGGCCCTAATGCTCGTGTCAACTCCAGTAATAAGTCGGGGAAGGGCTCGGTAGCAAAACTGGCCACCTCAGGTTCAATTCAAGGCTTCCTCGCCACAGAACAGCTTGAATCTACAACACCGCGCAGGAAGGCTAAAGCCTCACGGCCGAGTCGCTCCCCTTCTGCTTACACATCTTCCTCCCGCGGCTGCTCGCCGGCTTCCTCCCAGAGCTCAGAACTGATGGAGGACCCGAGTTCCCCAGCAGGGTCTGACATTGTATGCCTAGTAAGTGGGCTCAAAGGGGAAATTGCAGGCATGTTCCCTAGCTTTGAAAAAACCATGAAAAAATAATTTGCGGCCGTGAGTACGGACATGGCGTACCTGCTCCCACGTGTGGAGGAGACAGAGAAGCGGCAAGATATACAAGACGAGGCGATCAGGGAGCTGAAGAGCACAGTAACCAGACTTGCAATTGCTCACTGTGCCACCTTATATAAATTGGAAGATATCGAAAACAGAAATCGCAGGAACAATCTGCGCATCAGGGGGCTCCCTGAAGCAACTAAGGGCGATGACCTAGAAGCCACGATCCGTGGCATTCTAAACACCGTCATGGGTAAGCCGGTGACCGATACTCTGCGCTTTGACAGGGTACACAGGGCCCTGCGCCCCCGCAACCTTAACACAGACTTGCCTAGGGACGTGATATGCCGTCTTCAGTACTACGAGGAGAAAAATGCCATCATGGTAAAGCTCCGGGGCTTCTCCGACATAGACTTTGATGGCGCTAAATTAACCATCTACCCTGACCTCTCAAAGGAAACCCTGGAAAGACGTTGTGCGCTTCAGCCCCTATTAGACCAGCTACGGTCGGATGGCGCAACGTATAGATGGGGCTTTCCAGCGTGTCTGATTGCCACTAAAAATGGCCGTTCCTCTACATTACGGTTTCCTGAAGATCTTCCAACATTTCTGAAAGACCTCAACATGATTCACGTGGAGCTACCAGGGTGGCAGGATCAAATCCCCTCCTTTCAACCCATACCTGAATCCTACGGTCGCCGGACCCCCTCTAAAAGGAAGCGTAACGCAACCCCGGGATCATCTTCAAAGAAAAATGAGATCTTCCCTGCTTTTCAAGCTTCACGTTAATGCTTTTCTACTTCTCAAACTGACTGGGCCCTTTAGCACTTCAACGCACGGCTGGGACACTCATTCTTTTGGCTTTTACCCCTCCTTCCCCCTGGGGCCCCCGCCCTCTTGGGTGGGAGGAATATGACTATGGCTACATAGCCACCCAGCTACATTGATCCCCAACAAACACATATGAGGCCCATCATACTCTAGTTAAATACATATATGTTACCCAGTTTTAACTTTATTGGTACGGTTCTCTCCTTCTTCCTTACTCAAACATTCATATAATATATCTTCCTCTTTGTCAGAGGTATTTTGTCAAATATATTATTATGTAAACGGCTTATAAAATAAGCAGTTAAAGGCCTTGCTGAAAGGACGTCACTCACTTGATGCGTTACATGAGTGGGGTAATAAGCCGGGCAAACAACTCGCACGCTCCCTTCACGCAAAGAAAACGGCAAATTTTATATCTAAAATTAAACTTCCGGGTGGGGGGATGGCCCACAGCTCACGACAAATCGCTGACGCTTTTAGAGACTTTTATTCAGATCTGTATAACGTGAGGTGTGATTTGGGCCATCTCCCCCCGGGAGTAGACACAGAAAAAACCTTGACTTCCTCGGCAACTCACAGACACCAACACTACCTTCTGAGGTCCTTAAGGCTCTGGAATCAGACTTTAAATTGGAAGAATTCCAGCTAGCCTTAAAATCAATGCCATCAGGGAAAGCCCCTGGTCCAGATGGGTTCCCCACTTCCTATTATAAAAAATTCAGTGAGGTTTTATTGCCTAGATTAACTAACTACGCCAACTCCATAAATGCATCTGCAACTCTCCGCCCGGAATCACTCACGGCACACATCACAGTACTGCCCAAACCTAATAAAGATCTCAGGAACTGCGGGAGCTATCGCCGCATTTCATTATTAAACGTGGATATGAAGCTTCTAGCCAAGGTATTGGCTAACAGACTAATTCCCCTTTTACCTAAGTGGGTCTCGGTGAATCAATCAGGATTCATACCAGGAAGGGAAGCCAGGGATAACGCATTGCGCAGTCTTTCCCTGATTCACTTCGCCTGTAGAAGTGCCCAGCCCACCCTTCTCTTACCTACTGATGTCGAAAAGGCATTTGATAGGGTGGACTGGACCTATCTTCGCTTGACCCTACAACACTTTGGACTCGGCCCCCGGATGTTGGACAGGATATTCGCAATGTTCTCCTACCCGACGGCGTGGGTCAGGATGAATGGGGTACTGAGCGAGCCCTTTGCATTGAGGAATGGCACTAGGCAGGGGTGCCCATTGTCGCCCCTGCTGTTTGCCATATCTCTAGAACCATTCTTAGCTTCTATCAGGAGCAACCCCAACATTCATGGGATAACTGTAGGCCACAAACCACATAAATATGCGGCATATGCGGATGACATCCTCTTCTATATTCAACAACTCCGCATTTCTTTACCTAACCTCATGTCAGCTCTACAAGAATTTCAAGCTTTTTCCAATTTTAAAATGAATATGACTAAATCGGAAATCCTAAACATTAATGTCCCCAGTTCAATGGTTTCATCGCTAAAACCAAACCTACCTTTAAGCTGGCAGTCGGCAACCCTAAAATACCTGGGCATCCATTTGACCCCTCACCTCCATTCCCTGTTCAGATGTAATTACATTCCCCTGCTGAATACCATTAAAAAAGATCTTAGATCCTGGTCCTACCTCTCCCACTCCTGGCTGGGGAAGATAGCAGTGATTAAGATGAATAGCCTCCCTCGTATTCTTTTCCTATTCCAGATTATACCAATGGGGATTCCACTTGGTTTCTTTACAGCATTTCAAACCATGATCTCTCGCTTCATTTGGATTTGAATCTCCAGAGCCACTCTCTTCCGCTCTAAGGGGGCTGGGGGTCTGGCCCTACCAGACTTGAAAACGTATTATTATGCTATTGTCCTAGGTAGAGTTTCAGATTGGAAATACCAGAGAGATAGCAAACTATGGGTCAGACTAGAATATGAAATGAGTGGTACAGCATTGGATGGCACTCCTTGGATCCCTCCCAGGTACAGATCTCTTTTACCTTCAGCCTCCCCCTTAAGGATCTCCTCGTTATCCTCCTGGGATACGCTACACAAGAAACTTTCCTGGTTTTATAATTCCCCCCTTATGCCTTTAACCACTTCAGCCCCGGAAGGATTTCACACTTTAGGACCAGAGCACTTTTTGTGATTTGGCACTGCGTCGCTTTAACTGACAATTGTGCGGTCGTGCAATGTTGTACCCAAACAAAATTTGTGTCATTTTTCCCCACAAATAGAGCTTTCTTTTGGTGGTATTTGATCACCGCTGCATCATTTCTGATCGCCGCTATAAACGAAAGAAGAGCGACAATTTTGCAAAAAAAACCCAAATTTCTTATTTTTTGCTAAAATACAAATCCAAAAAAAATATATAAAAAAACATTTTTTTTCAACGGTTTTGGCCGATTTATATTCTTCCTCATTTTTGTGATCAAAAAAATCGCAATCGACGTTTATTGACGTTTATTGATTGGTTTGCGCAAAAGTTGCCGCGTTTACGGATGATGAGAATTAATTTCTAGGGTTTTTATTTTTTTTTCCGGCGGCGCGCGTGCGCTAACAGTGCTCTATCTGGCAGCCGCTGTCGTTTGCCTAGCAGAGCCATCTTGTCGCCATCAACCTGCGGTTGACGGTCGGCAAGTGGTTAATAAACCATGACTATTTTCTTCCGGGCAAATTGTATAAGAGATTTAATGCATGGTTCTCTGACGGCTGCCTCTGCCTACACTATGTCCTTCAAACCAACTCTCTTAAACCTTTACATTCTATTGTTGGCTCAAGATCGAATATCTTCATGAAACGATGGAGGTACTTACAGCTTAAACAGTTTGTTCAATCTTTACCACAACCACTAAGAACTGTTCGAAAGCTAACAGCCATCGAGGCCATCTTTCTCCCAAAGGAACCCCCGTTACACGTAATATCACAATTTTATAAGACTCTCATCTCCCTACAATATCCCGACTACCCGGAATACCTTGACCGCTGGGAACCTGAACTAGGCACATCACTAACAGATACCCAAAAGGACAAAATACTGGCCCTCACTCACACTTCCTCCATTTCCTCTAAAACGGCTGAGTCAAACTATAAACTGCTTGCAAGGTGGTATTGCACACCAACTAAAATACACCATATTTCTCCTACCAACCCTGCTCTATGCTGGAGGAACTGCGGTCAAGTGGCCTCACATGCGCATATATGGTGGCATTGCCCACTCATCCAGCCCTACTGGTCAGAAATCTTCAGACTCATCAACTTAATCATGGGATCCGTTCTCTCACTGGAGCCTTGGACTGTATTCTTTCACAATACCGCAGAAACTATTGGTCAATATAAACGTTCCATGACCCCACACCTTCTTAACGCGGCTAAGTCCCTTATTCCTCTTATGTGGAACAAACCGCAAACACCCTCTAGTAAATTATGGTTACAGAAGGTGAATGATTTGTGCTATATGGAGGAACTTACATACTTGTCGAGAGGGGAATCTGGTAAACATACCAAAATATGGGCCTCATGGTTCGAATTTAAGACCACAAGCACCTACAAGGATATTATTTCATCCCCTGATCCGGTGTTGATGGGGGGTTCCCCCGCATCTGTGCCAACCACTCTCCCCATGCAGTAGGCCCTGAGCATCAGCATTAGCAGTGTGTCACATTGTGTATTAAACTATAAGCACTGTTTATTATAGTTGTCTCTAAGTCTTTCACCCCATGCCAGCTGGGAACTTCCTGATCTACCTTCTAACCCCCTATCTATAGCTTTCCTCCTTCTCACTATCCTATCCTCTCTTCTCTACCTCTCTATCTTTCTTCTCTGTCTCTGAATTATTTAGATTTCCTTTTTTTTTGTAGTATGCAAAGGTGGTTCATCAAGGGCTTAAAGTTCCAATAGGATGCATATCGATTGTGGGTGTTCTGACCGTGGTATAGCCGCAATTAACACTCTCTGTTGTCCGATGTGGTGTCACGATACAGAGGACATTTTATGGAGGGGGGGTGGCTCCCCCCCCCCCGGCACAGTTAGCTCCCGGTTTCGGCCAGTTATGGGTACTTATGGCAGCAACGTCTCAAAATAGGTCGGACACATTTGTATTTGTACACGTATTCCTGTTTTATCGCCTTTGCCTCATATGTTCAACTTTGTATGTGTAATTTTTTTTGTCTTGAAAATTAATAAAAATGTATTATATTAAAAAAAAAGACACTACAGAGAAACAAAAACATTATAATAATTCACACATGGCAACAGATGGAGGAGGCCACATACCAAAGCAAAGATACAGAGAGATAAAAGCAGAGTTGAGTTAAGGGTGGATGAGTTGTTTCAGCTGACACATACCTGTGAAGGGACAGAGAATAAATGTTTAGATGATGCAGAGCTTGAAGTGCATATAAATTGTAGAAAGCATCACTTCGAGAAAGAAGCCCCTGAAATGTGCTCCCCCAGCAATGAGCAATGATACAAAGCGATCACATAACACCTTTTGCAGATATACTGTCCACCGCCATAGTGTCCACCACCATACTACCGGAGCCCAGACTATACAATACATACAAATGTAAACAATACATACAAGATATATAGATCTTAATTGCAAATAACTAAACAACATTTTTCTTCAAGTTCTGTCATCTTAGACATAGTAAGATCATAGCATATATAATTGTCATGTTCATGCGTGCATTTATCCATTGTGTGATGAAATGTCTAAATGAAGCATGTTTACCTTGGCAAAAATGTATTCAGGACTACATTATACTGTATGTATACAGACCACATAGATTGATATCTACTCTAAACTTCATGACTGAATGAAAAAATATATTATTATCAGAAATGGAGTGACTAAAATCAAGTCTACCACTGAATTTGGAGTTATTTAGCAGACTAGGATACCTAATGAATGGTTCTTGAGGAAACTACGCAGAACGAGAGGACCTGATATACGGATTGATGGAAAGCAGTTATATAAATATATCCACGCTTGTTGGTCATTCCTCTCGTTCTCATATCTCCTTTCCCAGTGGCAGGCTCTATAGAGACGGCTCCATCAATGAGCCACAAAGAGGCATATGATTGTGTAATACCATTTTATTTCCAAACAATCTTACAACAATCGTGTATTGCACTCACATGTATCCAGTAGTTAGTAAGAATCAAATGATATGCAGCTCAAGACCAAAGGTATCCGAATCAGCTGCTCTGTGACAAGCAGCGTGCGTTCCACATTGCATAGTAGCTAGACTCAAGGGCTCCTTCGTGCGTGCGTCTCAAGCCTCTTCTGTAGTGTACCTCATTGGAACAGGTGGCAGAAAAGCAACATTTTTTGTCTGGAGTGAGGAATCAAAATCTCTGTTCAGATCTGCACGCACATGTGTAAAAATGTATCCCTGTTCTTATTCATTTGCCTTAATAAATTGCCTAAATTAAGGTCTTCCTCCAAAATACAATTTTCTGCTTGTGTGATCAGCTCATAGCTTTTTCCAGAAGTCTGTATAGCACTATAAGTCAAATTAAAGCCATCCTCTGCAACAGAAATTAAATTTTTGATGAGATATTATAAAGTTTCATCCGTGTTCTCGTAATCGGTCACTAGAGTTTTGATGTAGTCCAATGATGATAAGATCCTCATAATCAGGGCCCTGTCCATGACCGCCTCTAAGCAAACTATGATTTTTTTTCTAAATGGTGCCTGCTGGGGGAAGCAATGCTCTTACCTTTCCTGTTGGCCTAAGCTAACATCTCCATTATGGACAGAGGAGAACCAGTGCAATAATGGCTGATCTATTCACTGCTAAGTTTTATAGGGACTAGTATCTGGCCCTATATCTTGCCTGTTCTATCACCTAGGGTGAGCATTGTATAAGGGGTGCATAAGGGGTGGTGTGCTCTCTAATTGTCATTAAGTTGTGGAATGCTACTCAATATAATAATTTTCTTCATTTTCAGTGGACTTATCTTAGAATGGCTGTAGTCTGTCTCAAAGAAATGGAAAACTTTGATAGGGTACCCCAGTCTGGCCTTCCTCTTCATTAACCACAAATTCCTGCACTGGGAAATTCTATTGGCCAAACGGGAAATAGAATTCCTTAGGTGAGTTTCTCTGGGGTTGGTATTGAGGAGTGCCTAGTACAAAGGCTCAATACCCACCCCAGAATGTATCTTCTTCTGAGTGCGCCTTCTGTCACAATAAGAAGTAACACCCTTCTTTTACGTATCCACTCTATACATATTAGTAAGATGTACTCCATTATATAGAAATCAGAACCAAACCTCACTTCTATTGGTTCAGCTCTATCATACACACATCTTGTGAGTTTCTGGCACTGTCCTGGATGCACCCCAGAGAAGGTATTCTTCTGTACCAGTTGGACCCCTTCAGAGCAGTGGCGGCTGGTGCCCGCGGGAGGACAGTCTGATGGATGGGGGTAAGCCCAGCAATTACCCATCTAGATAGCAGGCGGGTGGACAGGCAAGCAGTGTGTCCTATTGACGACAGGTCATACGGGTGGTGACAGCATGTCCTACTGGCGGCAGCAGCATGTCCAAGCATGATCCTCCTCCTTAGGCATCCAATAGTTGTCTCAGACCAGCTTCTTGATTGGCCGGGAGGAGGATCAGTGTGGTGAATGCGAATATTCATTCGCTATTTTCACACAACTGGGTGGGCTCAGAGCGCAGTGCTCTGTGTCCCCAAGCCCACCCTTTTTTACGCCTATTAGAGCCTCTGGCTCCAATCACATGCTTAGAAAAAATACACCCCCCACTGGAATCCGTGGTCCGGCGCCCTGTATATAGATGGGGGGGGCTGCGCCCATGCGCCCCTAATGGATGGCCTGCCACTGCATCAGAGTCCATCCATACAAAACTGCTGAACCAACTCAACTGGTAACTCTTAAATCAAAGAAACAATGTCTAATTCTAGAGCCTGTCTACATTACTGAACTTTTCGTCATGTCATGGAGAGTAAATATATTGTTTTTTTTTCTAAATTAGGGCCCATACCCTGCATGAGTATGTCTCCAAATTGCAGTGATGCAACATGATGAGCCTATGAGTTATTATTATCATTAGAGAACAGCTAATTAAGGAATATGACACACTTCAAAAGCAAGCCACAACAGACTTCGGAAAATGATCTGTTCCGATAATGAAGAAATGCATAGAGAAGAACATTACATTGATGTAGCTGTGTTATATGTATGCAAAGCAAGCTGAAGCTGTTTTACTATGTTTATAAGCCATGGCATTAGGGTATACCTCTGCAATGCAGTAAAACAAGCAAATTCCTAGACAGTCTCCCTCCAGTATTCTTCTCTATCATCTATATTGTTTCTGGCTATGAGACTTTACAGAGAAAATGCAGTATTTGAATAGAAGACATTCATCCAGGGGCTCAACTATCTTTACAGAATGTACTGGCTGATTCTACTTATTTAAGCAACAAAATAATACAGTGCTTTCATTATCTACTAAACTACACTGACTAGACAGTAAAGTATGACCGCCTTCAAGGAAACTCCAGCAAAGATAAAAGTCAACAGTAAACTGATACACTGGTTACATACACAATGTATGATTTGTTTGGCTGGACTTAAAGATGTGGGATGTTGTCTGGGGCAAGCTTTACAGCGGTAGTAAACCCATCCATTTAGCAGTTTAAAAACCAGGTCCATTTCCGGTACGTGCCAGAAATGTAACATTGGTTGTGCTCTAAACCAAACTGTCAAACCATCCAATGGCTGGTTTCATAGCTGATCACATGTGCAGGCCAAGATGGCAGCTTCCTTGGCTGAAAATGATAGGAGGGTTTACTACCACTTTAAGGGTCTATAAATCTAAGAATAAAAAAATAATAAATAGTGCCATACCCTCCACTGATTCTAGTGATCTAATTATGTCCTCCTTATTTTCTTCAACATGTTTTTTAACTGGAGCTCCTGACTCTTAACTTCTGGCCCTAGGGTGACTGCAATCACCGTGTGGCACTCTAAGTAGGAGAAGTGTTGTCACCATAGGATGCTCGTTCCCTGTAGCCTTCAAGCTGCTGTGGCGATGCTCAGTGCACCGGCACATACAGCTAGAAGTTCACAGAAGGTGACATCATGGGATGCTTATGGTATTGAACAGAGATGTTCACCCATGCCATATGTTCAAGCAGAAGTGGCTGAGACAAGTTACATAGTCACATAGTTAGTCAGGTTGAAAAAAGACACAAGTCCATCCAGTTCAACCAATAAATAAAAAAAGAAAGAAAAAAAAAGAAAAAATTATGTATAACTATATATATATATATATATCCATACAGAATCCTTCATTGACAGTTGACCCAGAGGAAGGCAAAAAACCCCACCAAAGCCATGATCCAATTTGCTATAACGGGGGAAAAAATTCCTTCCTGATCCCCCGAGAGGCAATCAGATTTTCCTTGGATCAACTTTACCTATAAATGTTAGTGCCCAGTTATGTTATTTACATTAAGGAAAGAATCCAGGCCTTTTTTAAAGCAATATACAGTGCTGGCCAAAACCACATCTGGATGGAGTCTATTCCACATTTTCACAGCTCTTACTGAGAAGAAACCTTTCCATATTTGGAGATTAAATATTTTTTCCTCTAGACTTAAAGCGGACCCCCTTGTCCTCTGTGATGACCTTAAAGTGAATAACTCAGTGTAGTCTGAGATCAGGAAGTTGTCTAAGCCAGTTTGTTGTGTTGAGCTGCCCTGCAATAATCCACCTCTTCCTCAAAGACTGCGCAGGAGAAGGGCAGTGTGGACAACTGTTGGGTCTGGAAGAGTAAGGCCTGTGGAC
>BLSH010087410.1:66450-88228 GCA_018402905.1 Glandirana rugosa
ATTGATGTCAGTAGGTATCAATGAGTGCTGGAATATAAATTGAAGAGAAGATTACAACATGGGGGGAAAAATAGTATATCTGTAATGTACACGTCACTAGACATAAAGGAACATATTTTGTTATTTTGAACTATATTTTTTTTTTTTTACTTATACTAGTGGAGCCCAACCCGAAAAATGATTGACAAAATCTCTTTGGGGTAAGTCACGAAGGTAATGTAGGGACGAGGACGAACATTATCGTCAAACAAGGTCGTGAGTAACTATGGATGACTGTAGTTATTTCTAACAAAGTTGCGGTAAAAGAGGAAGGGGGGAAGAGAGAGGGAGGGGGGAGGGGGAGGGAAGGGGAACAGAAATCTCTTGAGAAAGTTTACTACTTATTAAGGGAGAACATATCTAAGTAAAACATCAATTGTTCAAAACCAACCGTAGTTCGACCAGGCCAAGTTCAACTGAGAACGTGAGATGCTACTGATAATTTAGAATGTGCTTAAATCTGGATGGATTAGAGAGACCTGCGGTCCCAACTTCCATTCCCCCACCCCCCCCAAAAGAGGAGGGGGAGGGATGGCGCGGGGCGCGATCTGCATCCAGAATTTGAAGATATGTCTTGTAGTTGACAGCAGGATATAATGGTGTGAAAAACCTGGCGTGGTAGAAGACTGGAATGCTACGGCAAGTAAGAAGATTTGGAACTAGGTAAGTCTCTTACAATTTTCTAAAAACTAGAGGTGTTGTCTAGGTGGAGGTGAAGGGTATACGTTGGGTGAATTGAGAAATTGACTTCTGAAGTGGGTATAAGAGGTAAGAGAAAGTCAGATTGAAGTCACTGGCGTAGGTGGGACCCCATGACGGGGGAGAGTATAGGAGAAGGTATGTTTGTGCTGCAAGTCATAGGGATGAGGGGAGGGGAGTCTTTCCTGGTCTTGTCTTGAAAAGGTAGCTGAAATATAGTTGCCACAGCTATTATGTATGCTTTTTTGAGAACCCTGTTTGTGCACCCAGAGATCTAAGACTTCCCTGAATAGGAGTGAGTTTAGTTGCTGTTGAACCTCTGGAATGGTGGGAGGTAAACTTTGAGTCCAGTGGGTCATGATGGTTTTGCGGGCTTCTAGTAGGCAAAGGTGGGTCCATGGTGGGAAGTGTTTCAAGTGGGGAGTATTGAAGGATAATGTGAGAGGCTCGTCCCTAAAAACCATGAAAGTTGGGTTCAGAGGGAATATTCTTGACCTAGTACTGACAAATGGGGATCAACTGTCTGATGTTGAGGTGGGGGAGAATTTGGGTTTTAGTGATCACCAATGTCTTTGGTTTGATATTAAAACAAGAACTGAAAAATCATATACAAAAACAAAAGTTTTAGATTTTAAAAGGACACATTTTGCTGAAATGGGGAAATTTCTAAAAAATGAACTGAAAGGTTGGAGTAAAATGACAGGAGTAAGTAATCAGTGGGCACTATTAAATTCTACTATCTTGGAGGCAACTAGATTATATGTCAGGCAAGTTAGTAAGAATAAACGGAAGAGGTAAGTAGGATAGTAAAGGGAAAAAAATGGCATATAGAAGATTCAAGGAAACAGGAGGTGCAGCTGACAGAGAGGAATATAAAAATAGACAAAAGGAGGCCAAACACATTATCGGTGCTGCAAAAGCACAGAAAGAGGAGGAAATTGCTAAGTCTATTAAGGAAGGAGATAAAACCTTTTTTAGGTACATTAGTGATAGAAGGAAAAACTACAATGGGATCACTAAAATGAAAACTGGGCACAACACACATTTTGAGGGAGACCAGGATGTAGCAAATCATTTAAACAATTACTTCTGTTCAGTCTTCTCAGAAACAGACTGCACTAATGATAACAAGTTAGGGAATCATATCGGTTCTAGTAATGATGGTTCATTTCTAGGGTTTCTGGAGACAGAGGTAGCTGAGTAACTGGCTCAGTTAAAGCTTAATAAAGCAATGGGCCCTGATGGTATTCATCTCAGAGTTCTAAGAGAACTTTGCGATATAGTTGTTGGACCATTAACAAATCTTTTAAATAAATCTCTTCTAACAGAAGTTCCCCATGACGGGCGGATAGCTAATATTGTACCTATCCACAAGAAGGGCAGCAAGGTAGAAGCTGGCAATTACAGGCCAGTGAGTTTAACATCAATTGTAGTCAAGGTAATGGAATCACTTCTCAAAAGAAGGATCATTGATCACTTAAAAATACAGAGCTTGCTGGACCCAAAGCAGCATGGCTTTACTGAGGGCAGATTGTGCCAGACAAATCTGATTGAATGCTTTGACTATATTACCAGTGTTTTGGACCAGGGTGGCGCTGTGGACATAGCGTATCTTGATTTCAGAAAGGCATTTGATACAGTTCCACATAATGATCTGATACAAAAGTTGTACAAGCTGGGACTTAACCCTTGGGTGGTTCAGTGGATATGCAGTTGGCTAAAGGATAGATCCCAGAGTGTGGTTGTAAATGGGGTTCACTCAGAACAGAGACCAGTCACTAGTGGGGTACCACGAGGCTCTGTACTGGGTCCTGTTCTATTTAACCTATATGTAAGTGATATAACTAAAGGTTTGTTGGGCAATGTATGTCTCTTTGCTGATGATACAAAGGTGTGTAATAGGGTTGATATCCCTGGAGGTGTCTGTAACATGGAACATGATTTGGCATTGCTGGAAGATTGGTCAAAGCAGTGCAAAATGAGCAAACAGTGTGACCAGGCGGTGGGAAAAGCAAATAGAATTCTGGGATGTATCAGTAGAGGGATCACCAGCAGGAGGAAGGAGGTTCTGATTCCTCTATATAGATCTTTAGTGAGACCTCACTTAGAATACTGTGTCCAGTTCTGGAGACCTCACTTACAAAAAGATATTGATAAAATAGAACAAGTTCAGAGACGGGTAACAAAGATGGTGAAAGGTCTGGGGGATAAAACATATCAAGAGCGACTTCAGGAACTTAATATGTACAGTCTGGAGGAAAGAAAGGAGAGGGGAGACATGATTGAAACCTTTAACTACATCAAGGGGGTGAATAAGGTTCAGGAGGGCAGTCTTTCCAATATGAAACCAAAATCAATAACACGGGGACATGACCTCAAACTAACTGGAGGGAAGTTCAAAACTAATCTTAGAAAGTATTATCTTACTGAAAGGGTGGTTGATGATTGGAATAAACTACCAACAGAGGTTGTGGGACAGTCAACAGTAAATGGCTTCAAACTTGCTTGGGATAAACATAAATCTATAGTCAGACAACAAGGTTAATGTAAAAAAAAAATAAATAAATAAAAAAAATAAAATAAAATAAAAAGGGGCAGACTCGATGGACTATTCAGTCTTTTTCTGCCGTCACTTTTCTATGTTTCTATGTTTAAACACCAAGATCACTATATGGACCACTTATGTATTTGTACATGTTGATCATATCCCCCCTTAATCTCCTCTTCTCAAGAGAGAATACATTCAGCTCCTCTAATCTTTCCTCATAGCTGAGCTCCTCCATGCCTCTTATCAGTTTGGTTGCCCTTCTCTGCACTTTCTCCAGTTCCCCGATATCCTTTTTGAGAACTGGTGCCCAAAACTGAACTGCATATTCCAGATGAGGTCTTACTAATGATTTGTACAGGGGGGCAAAATGATGTCTCTATCTCTGGAGTCGATACCTCTCTTAATACAAGAAAGGATTTTGCTTGCTTTGGAAACCCCCATATCCTTCTCCACTATGGATTCCCCCAGTTGTACTCCCCCTAGTATGCATGATGCATGCACATTCTTAGCCCCCAAAATGCATAACTTTACATTTATCAACATTAAACCGCATTTGCCACATAGTCGCCCAATTAGACAGTGCATTGAGGTCTGCTTGTAAGTTGGAGACATTCTGTAAGCACGTGATTTTCACTGCATAGCTTGGTGTCATCTGCAAACACTGAAATGGTACTTTTAAACCCAGACCCTATATCATTTATAAATATATTGAAAAGTAAGGGCCCCCCCACTGAACCTTGGGGTACACCACTGATAACCTTAGATCGTTCAGAGTATGAATCATGTCCCTGCCATAGTCAACGCCAGGGACAGTCCTTACATAAAACAAAAAGTGTTGGTTGTGCTGGTGGCTTGTTTCATTGTTGAAATATTCTGCCCTCTGCCCCCCACCCATACCCCTGCAGTGGTGCTCTTTCGCCAAGAGCGCCGTTTATGCCTGCCCACCCCCCTCCAATAAATATAAGCTGTACTATAGGCCCCCTCAATGAAAAGTGAACTATGAATGAAGGAGGCAGACCTTTCATTCATCCACCCACCCTCATTTATAGAGCATTTTAATTGATGGAAGCTATAGTACAGCTTCTAGGAATGGTTGAAGGAAAAAGCAAAGGGCGGGCATAATCAGCACTCTTGACAAGTGCCTATGACAGGTCAAGCAGATCATATTATACCCCACATCACTAGAATAATATGGCTGCAAGGGTATAGGGGGGTGGGGGCAGTCAGCGGACTTTGGATTTTAACTACGAGATCAGGCAACAGCACAAGGGACATGTCTCATAGAATGTAAGTACTGTTGATTGAGTTGAGTTAAGAAAAAAAAACTAAACTTGGTCTTGTAGACCGAAGTGTAAATTTAGCTCTGTATCACAACAGGCAAAAGGAACTGAGAGATTTTGAAAGCTTACATTTTAAACCCACTCAGGCATTATTGTATTACATTACTTTTTCTTGGCTTAAAGAGAAAATCCTTGTTTTAAATATATTTATGACATAGCCTAGATTCAAATGTAGGTGATTTTTCACAAGGAAGCTTGTAATCCTTTATAATGACTGAGCAAGACACAGGAAAAGGACTGAACTGGGCGGTGGGGGTGGGTGGGAGGGTTAGGAAGACACTTGCCTTCACTCTCCGTCCAGATAACAGTTGTCAGATGGAACAGAAAGTAGGGTGGCATCTCCCCAAAGGGGGTACAGACAGGCTTTAGGACTTGGTTCACATCAGCGCAGCTAATAAAAAAATCACATGAAAGTCCATATTTTCATATATTCATATTATTTCATATAACATAATAGTGACAGAATCCCCACATGGACTTCTGTGAAAAGGATGTGCAAGCCTGCTTCCCGGAACCTAATGACCCTCAAATTATAGAGCACTCATCACCTCTGTGTGGGGGGGGGCTACTTACTGGAACCCATAGGCCCTCAAATTATAGGGAGGTCAACAGCAGCACACAAGGAATCAAGGGCCGGGTGAAACAAACAGAACCCCGCTATGATCTTCGCGTCATCTGTCACTGCAGGTCAGTAGAGTATGCGGTATGTGTGGCCATCTAGCAGGAAACTTCCAGTGGTGTGAACAGTGCCAGCGGCAATATGAGTTTTTCTGGCAGAATCTTCAATGAAGAGAGAAGATGTGTCTTCAACTATTCCAACTTAATTTTTTGCAATACATGTATAGGCCCCAGTATCTTCATAGCGCACTCTAGAAATATGAAGTTCACTTCCATTGGCCAGCAGGTCAAAGTCAGACTATGGAGACTTCCAGACTGCATCTAGGTCTCCTCAGCTCTCTTTCTAGTGTGTGTTATGAAGATGCTGGGGCCTACATATGTATTGCAAAGAATGAAGTTGAGTAGACGAAGACATATCTTCTTTGTTCATTGAAGATTCTGCTAGAAAAACTCTTAATACCACGGGCACTGTTTACACCGCTGGATGTGGAGATTTTCCTGCTAGAATATTACACAAACCACATATTCTAGTGACCTGCAGTGATGGATGACACAAAATCATAGTGGGGTTCTGGTTGTTTCATCTGGCCATTGATTCCTTGTATGCTGTTTTCCAAGTCTCTATAATTTGAGGGTCAATAGGTTCCAGTATGCAGGCTTACACAGCCTTTCACAGAGATGATGAGTGTGCATGCACATCCTCTTCACAGAAGTCGGTGTGGGGATTTTCTCGCTATCATTTTATGTGTGGACTTTCATACGATTTTTTTTTTTAAGACTTTTGAACATTGAGTTAGCAGAACACATGTTGCACTGGTGTGAAGCAAGTCCTAAAGCCTGTCTGTATCCCCTTTGGGGAGATGTCACCCTACTTTCTGTTCCATCTGACAACTGTTAGCGCTGCACCCTCTCTGTATTATGTATGTTGTATATGGTGTGTAATCAGCCTAAAGTGAATGGATAGCAGGGTATTGCGCAATCAGTATAACCAAAGTAAAACAGTCATATAAAGGGCCAATATACGATATAACCATAAAGGATATTAATAAAGCGACTCAGTGCAAAAACAAACAGAAAATCAGTAAATAGTCTCTCAGTGTCATACATAGAGTGGGAGATTGAACTGTGAGAAGATAAAGTGTCACAGTGCAACAGAAAGTTCAAAATGCAATGATATGCAATTCTACCTTTTATATTGAAGCTCAATGTATCACTAAGTAAATGGTAAAGTGAATGGTAAATAAAAATACAACATTGAAATCTTGGAACAGTCCCACTTCTTTCCAAAAAGTGGCGTAGTGCATCAACAAGTGCTCAAGTGAATAAACATAGTGCTTAGAGTGGTGCTGTTAAGGCCAAAACGGTCCCAATTAATTCCAACAGATGGCGTGGTACATCAAAACGTGCTTGAATGGATCCACAAACGTGCCTTAAATAGTGCTGATAAAGCCAATCTGGTGGGTAGCTCTGTACACCGCCAGAGAGACTCCTGTGATGGTACTATCCACACCCGTGCTCTCAGAACTCTCACCTTAGTGTGGCAGTAAATGAGCCTTATGATGGGAATCACATGACTGTAAATACAGGTCTTCCCCTTTAAGCGCATCCTCCAATCTCCTCCTCTTACTCCTATCAGATCACTGCTAGGTCCGGTAGGTATGTGATGCTGTCACTTCCCCCTCACATATGTAAACAAAGAGAACAAACTCCCATAGTGTAGCAGCATCCAATATACACAATTTATTAATTTAAAAGTGGCTGCTTACATTCAAATGGAATAAACGAGCATAAAAACAGCGGCGTTTCTGCCTCTCACTGTACGGTATCGGGTCAGTTCTGGCCATGTCCTACGCGTTACGTCACATGACTTCATCAGGGTCAATGATTTTTTTATTAAAGACTTTTGAACATTGAGTTAGCAGAACAAATGTTGCACTGATGTGAACCAAGTTCTAAAGCCTGTCTTTATCCCCTTTGGGGAGATGTCACCCTACTTTCTGTTCCATCTGACAACTGTTAGCGCTGCACCCTCTCTGTATTATGTATGTTGTATATGGTGTGTAATCAGCCTATTGGTGCTGGCTAACATTATTCTTTTATCCAAGCGCAGATATTGTTTGGGCTTACAACATGTAATGTAGGGCAGCCCATTCATTTCAGTGGAATGCTCTACCCAAAAGAAACACAGGAAAAAAGTCCCTGACCCTTGTCTTAAAATGGCAGTGCACCAAAATGCATGCTGTTGCAACACCATGTAGTATGGCACGTGCTAAAGTGCACATTTTACCAACACTTGAGGGGCCAAAAGAATGAACATACTGGTTAGTGTTTACAGAAAGTGATCAAAGATGTCAGACATGTTACAGGAGATAGTCAGGAACAGTGGGCATGCTACAGGAGACAATGGAAATAATACAGACTGGAACCAGCAGCAGGAGACTGTCAAGGACTGGAAACACGTTTCAAGAGACTGCTATAAATCACTGCCATTATAGCCCATACTCACACTGCAGACCCCTTAAAACATACTCAGACCACACCAAATTATTCTCTGCAAGATCCTTTCAAAGAGTCAGAGAAAAAATGCTAAATTTGTGAAAAGAATGGCAGTACAGAAAAAGTAAGAATGTATGAAAGAAATAAACCAAATCATCTAACAAGCAGAAAGTAGTTTAATTAATATTTTCCTTCCTTTAATTAACATTTTTCTTCCTTTAATTAATATTTTTCCTGACTAAGCACCTAGGCAGAGAAAACACTAACTACTGCCTGCTTGGGACCCTAGGGCCACACAGTAAGCACCAAAGGGTTTTATGCACCAGTCTTCTCTATGCAAAACCCTTAATTACAGGCATTTTTAATGCTAAATGTCACATATACTTTACCGTCTACCAATAAAAATAGTTGTTTCCTATAACTATGCTGATTTCCAAACTAGTTTACAGTCATAGAAATATTTTACTTTCTAATATTGTTGTATTAAAGGATGGGAAATAAGTGAATAGAGATCATGCTAATAAAAAAGAATGGTGCACAGAGCTAATTAAAAACATTTGTTTAGATCACTTTACATTGAAGTTCAGTCAGTGGCATCATATATCTGGGATAATTGGGAAAAAGCAAGAACAAAAGTGAGTTTCAGTCTCTTTATAAGCTGTGTAATATGTTATGCAGCTCATGTATGATTATTGTACAACAATATCCCCAAAAAACACAACCATTTATTATGAAATGTGAAATTTCAGGGAAAGACCCCATGCACACGGTGCTTTTGGACATGCAAAGTAAATTGCTTGCATATTTCTGCACCCTTAAAGTACCAAATACAGCCTCAGATGATACACAGAGATGAAACAAATCTGCCTACATCAATTTTACATGTATATCTGCTGTCTTCAGCTTTCTAGATTCTTTAGAATTTTAATATCGGGTTAGAATTTTTACTTCCTCATTCAGCTGTATGAGTGGATTCTTGGCATACACTGTGTGATAGATGAAGGGCACACACGGCCCCTCCACATAGGTTGAGGAAGGAAGGAACGTGCAGGGTTGTGCTGTGACAAGACAAACTCTCTGCTAATCTATTTATAGCACCACCCTGACACAAATTTCAGGCTGGTTTTATCTCGGTTGACGGAGAACTTGTCAGACGTTATCATGCTGATAACAGAGGAATGGAGCAGCAGAAACACATGGGACTTAGTGCTTTGGAGAGAGATAAGAAAACACTACGGATACTGTATATGTGCCCAGGTCAAATTTCATGAATCGGGTTTGCATCCACTTTAAGTCACTGCTGCCTGCAACATACAACTGCCTATAGTAAAAAATGGCTGCAGGCTAACTGTACATCTATATACACTGCTTGTGTAAAAAAACTCATGAATGCACACAGTATAGTTTTGGTTAAATATCTTTTAAGGCACCCACAGAGCATCCTTCCAAAGTCTCACACTTATCTATCCACACTCTTGGCAGATCCATGACCTGCAGCCCACGTAGAGCCCTATAGCCATCTGAAAACTCTCTATCCTGGTCCCAACAATAGATGGCCTCTCCATAGGAATGAAATAGATTTTACTTTGCATGGCCTAGTGAGGTGAGGACCCAGTCATGAGCATTTATAGTAGCAGAGGTGTGGCCTCCCATGGATGGCACAGAATGGATTTGCAATACAATAGAAAAAGAGGGTGCACCAGCCTTGCGCATTACCCAAGTACATTTATTAAGACCAAAGGATAAATATATATGTAGTGGGTAGCACTTTCACCAAGCAGCAAAAAGGTCACTGGTTTGAATCCCAACCACCACACTACCTGCCTAGAGTTTGCATGTTCTCCCTGTGCCTGTGTGGGTTTCCTCCGGGTACTCCGTTTTTTTCCCACACTCCAAAGACATGCTGGTAGGTTTATTGTCTGCTGTCTAAATTGGCCCTAGTATGGGTATGTATGAATGTGAGTTAGGGACCTTAGATTGTAAGCTCCTTGAGGGTAGGGACTGATGTAAATGTACAATGTATATGTAAAGCGCTGCCTAAATTGACGGCGCTATATAAGTACCTGAAATAAATAAAATTAAATATATATACTCACAAACAAACGTGAAAAATAGGCATATCAAAGTCCACAAAGGAACAACAGTGACCAGGTTATCAAGGCAGTGTCCAGCACGCCGAAGAACCCTATGGAAGGCTGGCGTGTTTTCGAGGGGCGATCCCCTCTTCCTCAGAGCCCCTGCCTATTTTTCACGTTTGTTTGTGAGTATATATATTTTATCCTTTGGTCTTAATAAATTTACTTGGCTAATGCGCAAGGCTGGTGCGCCCTCTTTTTTTATTCTATTGCAGTGCTCTTTTGGGTGTCCCCTGGCCCTTGGAGGGCAGCAAGGTCTGTGTTCCCCTTGTGACTAGAGTTGAGCGAACCCGAACTGTAATGTTCGGGTTCATACCGAACTTTCGAGTGTCCGTGTCCCGAATCCGAACCCGAACGTTTGAGAAAAACGTTCGGGTTCGGGTTCTGGGTTCTGGTATTTTATCACGCATGTTGAATAGCTGCAGGGCTATCAACAAGAGTTTCACTGGTAGTAGAGTTTCACAAGAGTTTCACTGGCAGCCAATCAACAAGAGTTTCACTGGTTTTCCCTAGAAGCCATCACAGCCATGCCTACTAATGGCATGGCTGTGATTGGCCAGTGCATCATGTGACCCAGCCTCTATATGAGGCTGGAGTCACAGTGCTGCATGTCACATGCTCTCAGGTTAGTGTAGGGAGAGGATGCTGCCGGCGCTGTGACGGACAGATTGTGAGGGACAGATTGCAGTGATAATAACTAGGTAGAGATTACTACTACTGCTGTGAGGGACAGATTGTAGATCTATAACATTTCATCCTGTATTACAGAACGATCTGATTACACAACGATCTCTCATCCTGCATTACAGAACGATCTGATTACAGAACGATCTCTCATCCTGCATTACAGAACGATCTCTCATCCTGCATTACAGAACGATCTGATACTGGACTAGGTAGAGATCACTACTGCTTTGAGGGACAGATTGCAGATCTAATAACATCTCCCATTTGTCTTCCTTTTGCAGCCCTCTAGCACTTTCCAGGACTTTTTTACAGTCCTTTTTGTGCCGAAAAGTTTGGTTCTCCATGGACTTCAATGGGGTTCGGGGTAAAGTTCGGATATCGTTCGGTACCGAACCTGAACGTTTCCGGAAAGTTTGGCTGAACCCGCCGAACCTGAACATTTAGGTGTTCGCTCAACTCTACTTGTGACCCATCTATTCTACGCCATTGCCGTCGCACTACTGTTGTGCGCAGGAGAAATTGTTTCTGACTGTGGTTTACAGAATGGATTTGGCAGGAACATGGACAGGTGAGTGTAAGGCTTTGGGAGAGTGCTGCGAAAAAGGGAGGTGGGTAACTTAAAGTGATAGTAAACTCATTTATTACTGCGCTTTCTGTATGTAGATGGTGGCTCTGTAATTATTATTTAAAAAAATCAGCCAATGACAGCTGACCACGTGATGTAAACAGAAGCTCAGTAATTGTTTTTTTTTTCTCCTCATGCTGACAGCGTGAGGAGAAAAAAAAGCCAATCACCAGCTTCTGTGAAAGGGACATCGGTCCCAAAGAGGAAGGGACACAGCCACCTCATCTGTGCCCACCAGCGCCGCCTGCCAGTGCCACCTGCTAATGCCACCTGCTAGTGCCCACCAGTGTATATCAGTGCCACCAATCAGTGCCCACCAGCTCATATCGGTGTCAACAATCAATGCCCACCAGTGCCACCTATCAATGCCCACCAGTGGTGCCCATCAGTGCCACTTAGCAGTGCTGCCTATTAGTGTCACCTACCAGTGCCCATCACTGCCACCCATCAGTGCCCATCGCTGCCACCAATACGTGCCCATCAGTGCCACTTATTAGTGCCCTTCAGTGCCACCTATCAATTCCCATCAGTGCCGCTCATCAGTGCCACCCATCAGTGCCACCTCTCAGTGCCCACCAGTGCCACCTATCAGTTCCCACCAGTGCCGCCTCATCATTGCCCATCAGTGCCACTTATCAGTGTCCATCAGTGCCGCCTATCAGTACCCATCAGTGCAGCCTGTCAGTGTCCATCAGTGCAGCCTCATCAGCGTACATTAAAGAAGGAGAAAAATTACCTGCTTGCAAACTTTTATAACAACATTTTAAACGGTTTTGTTTGTTTTTTCAAAACTTTCAGTCTTTTTTTGTTTTTTTTTAACAAAAAATAAAACCCAGCAGTGATTAAATACCACCAAAAGAAAGCTCTATTTGTGTGAAAAAAATGATAAAAATGTCATTTGGGTACAGTGTTGCATGACCGCGCAATTGTCATTCAAAGTGCGACAATGCTGAAAGTTCAAAATTGGTCTGGGCAGGAAGGGGGTTTAAGTGCCCAGTAAGCAGGTGGTTAAAAATTAAATCTTTATTATTTTTGGCAATGACATGGTGTAGGCAGACTGTGTCACGTCTCTCCAGCCTTCGTCTTAGAACAACAAGGAGGTGAAGCCTCCATCAATCAAGAGGTAATATCCCACTCCCAATGTTTTTAGCTGGATAGTGGGCATGGAGGAGGAGGGAGGGAGTGGGCTGCCTTTTCCCACTGTGTATATGCCCTCATGTGTGACTCTAGTCACATGGGCTGCTCAGATATGATGGGGACCCACCTATGCATCTTTTAGTGCATGTTCAGCTTTGCAGAAACATACTACAATCCATTTAACATGGTTTCCTATAGGTCACATTCCCATCTGTGCATTTTATGGAAAGTGCCAGGGACTTTTGTCTGGTTTTTGGTTCCATAGACTTCAATGGGTCATGGAACGTGTATTGAAAAACAAAAAATGCACCTGGAATATCCAAACTGCAACCTGCATAGGTGTGAACCAGGCCTAGACGCTCAGGGTAGAAAATACAGTGAAAACTGAGGACGTGCAGAGCTGCCAACACTGCTCTGCAAAATCCCCAACTGCAGTGGGGACTTGATTGGGGGTTAAAGTGTAGCTCTTGTTTTAACCTAAATTAATATTCCATAACCCTGAATAATGGGTGATGTATAGAGTAATTTGTGTGCATCAACCTTAGTGTATACAAAACACAGATAAAAATAAAATAGAAGGAAATATATATATAAATATAAAAAAATCGATATATTATATGTTATGTGAATGTACTTCCAGAGAGAAAGGATGAACCTTATGGTTAAGTGTCCCTCTTTACTGGGGTACATATAGACAATGACTACTGTGTGAAAAACAAATCATTAAATTGCATAAACCAGTAATTTAAAGTGAAAAATAATGTGACAGACAATATATTTGGACCACAGAAAGTTCAATAGTAAAAGTTGATATTAATCCTTAAAGCGGTTGTCTACCCTTTTTGTTTACTTTTACCTACAGGTAAGCCTAGAATAAGGCTTACCTGTAGGTAAAATGAATATCTTCTAAACCTGTATGGTTTAGAAGATATTCCCTTTCTAATGTAATATATCGTTACGGCGCATGCGCCGTGTATGTTCCGGCAAAAGCCAGCATTTGTTCCGGACCCTGCCGGAAAAAACGAGCCCCGCGCGCACGCGCGGGAGTGACGTCTCGCGGCTCCGGCCAGTCACATCGCCGGAGCCGCGTACTCGGAAGCAAGATCCGGGTGAAGATGTTCGCTCCCACGGAGGGGACCGAGCGGCTCGGTCGGATCTTCGTTTCAAGGTGAGTATTTCATAATGAGCTAGTATGCTGTGCATACTAGCTCATTATGCTATTATCTTGCAGGTTTTTATTTATTTTTTTAAATTTTTTGAGTAGACAAACGCTTTAAGATGACATGGGGAATCCTTAGATATAGGTTTATAGCCTCTGTGAGTCTCTGAGAAAGATATGGAACACCACCACCAGAAAAAGTGAAGGCTTACCAGACATCCAACAAAAATACGCCTGGGATGGATCAACCATAGGGACCTCTCCAGGAAGAGCTGGACACAGCTTTAATCTTATGTTGGTACCACAGAATGGATACACATTTTCTTGGTAAGACTTTTCTCAGAAAACACAAAGCGGTGGTCTCCACTATTCTTTCTCTCAGGGCGCTCTCACACAAGATACAAAGAGAGTAGAGAAAACCTCACATAGTGTAAATTGGTTTAAAATAGGTTTATTAAAAAGAAAGTATTGCACTTACATCCAATCTGTAAACAATGAGCTTGACTCAATATCAATCAGAATACAACGCAATAGCATAGGGTCAGCAGTCACCCAACATGCTTCATCCTCATGGACATCGTCTGCAGTGGGGACTTGGACAGGAGGGGGAGATAGAGAACAGCAGGAGCATGTTTTTTTTTTTTTTTTTGCAGAATACAGATAACTAATCCCATAGTGACTAAGTATGAACAGCATGTAATATAGCATTTATTGATAGTTTTTATTGATGTGGGTTTAGTGACACTTTAAAGCATAACCATACAAAAAGTATAGTTATACTTAAAATACAAAAAAATCAGTTAAAGCAGAAAAACATAAAAATTCGACAATTTTCAAAAAAAAATGAAATGCAAATGTAGTTTGCTATGCCCTTCCTAACAGATTAAATTTAGGATACCTACATTACAGAATTAGTTTTAGGCCTTGGCATCTGATGACTTGTCATTAATTTACCTGCCACTCCATAAACCATTATTAGATCTCTCATTAAGGTCGAGCAGATGAAATATTACAAGTACAGTACATAAAGAGTTTAAGTTGAGCAACCGTGTTAATGCATAAATATTTTATCAAAAACAGATTGGAAGGCTCCCATTATCAAAGCAGTGCTGGCTCTTGCTTGGGGCATGCTCTGGAAGACAAATGATCAGAATTACTGAGAGATGAAGTACTTGTGAAGCTTGCAACAGGTTTGTAACATCCCATAGCTGATACCAAATGAAGGATGCTATATTGTAGATTAAGTCATAGCTGTTATATCCATAGCAAAGCATAATTCTGCTACTGGGTCCAGCAATACATAAGAACAATAAACAGAAACGAGAGTGAGGGCTCAAAGCCCTGATCTCTAACTGGAAATAGTAAAAGATATTATCTGCTTATTAGATCAGGGTCAGGAACAGGGGCACCGGCGCCAACCCCCCCCCCCCCCCCCCACACCTCTGCTGCTCTCCCTATCCATACGCCATGAATTCCTATGGCGGGGGTGGGCGGGGTGTGTATTTTGAAGCACTGATTAGAGCCTGAGGCTCTAATAGGCTTCAAAATAGGGTGGGCTCGGGGTGCAGAGCATTGCGTCCAGAGTCCACCCAGGTGTGTCACAACAGCAACTGAATATTCATGGTTGCAACACTGCCAATCAGGAAGTGGGCCTGATACCTGTCACCGGATTGGCTGAAAGGACAGGTGATCCTGTTGGACACCTATAGGAAGAGGGGAGGAGATGCACGGCGGAAGCCGCCGTGACTCAGAAGAGAAGAGGACAGAGAAGCTGCAGTCTGATCCTGATGTGCCTGCCGATCCCCTGCCGCTGTGTGCCCACCTTGTGTGCTCGCCGATCCCCTGCCGCTGTGTGCCCGCCTGGTGTGCCTACTGATCCCTGCCTGACGTGCCCACTGATCCGCCCGCCGATCTCCGCCTGATGTGCCTGCCCAATGTGACCGCCGATCCCCGCCGCCAATGGGGTAAGTGCCAGTGGACTGCCAGACGGGGGAGGGGGGTTGAGGTGCCTCTGGGTGGTGGTTTGTTTGCCATCCCCCCAAACTAAAAATCCCCAGCTGCCATTGGTCAGGAATGTATCTTGAAAAGGCACTCATGTGTCTGAACTCCTAATATCATGTTCTGGACTCAGTTTTACATTAGAAAGTCTTAAGAAATAATTAAAAAGTTAAAAGTGTCTTTTGCAACCAATTCCACCCAGAACTGCTTTCAGCATGCTGCGTCATGGCCCTTTCAACAGCTGCAGTTTATAAGGTTGTAAGTTTGTGCTCATTTCAGCAACCATGAACTTATAGCAGAAGAGTTGATTTACTAAAGGCAAAAAGACTGTGCACAGTTGCTCCAGGTTTTGGTAAATGAGGTAACCCTTCACTTTGCAAAGTGTACCCAATCACGTGCAAGGAAAAAAAAAAAAAAACAGCATTCTTCCTTGCACATGATTGGATAAGGGAAGTCAGAGCTTCTGCTCATTTACAAAACTCTGGAGCAATTGCTCTTGCACAGTGCAACTTCACTTTGCAAAGTGTACAGTCTATTTTCCTTTAGTAAATAAACCCCAGAGTGTTGTTTAGCACCCGGCTTTTCTGTTCTGTGTCACCCTGAGGAAGGAGACCCTGCATGGCCATGAGCCATTGGCATTTTGACCTTATGCAACATTATTGGTTTGATTTATTAAAGGCAAATCGGTTATTTACTTTGCATGGGAGTTTTAATTGTTTTCTAGGGAATTTTCCCTTAGCTTAATGAATGTGGTGATGATTTGCTTTGGAAAAAAATCTACAATCATCTGTAAGGTAAAAAAAATATTTTCGCTTGCACATGATTAAATGGTTGAAGTCAGCAGAACTTCACCTCATTCATGCATTTACAAAGTGGAAATTCCCTTCCAAATAAATAGACTATTTGCTTTAGTAATTCACCTCATCGTGGTTCTCAATACATTTTCAAAATGCCTCTTGGGAGTGCTGGTGACTTCCACTCTTCTGACTGTGCATGGCACCATCCATTGCAATTACTATAAGCATCAACAACTAGTGGAGCACTCTCAGAGCTGTGCAGATCTACGCAGGATTTATTTAAGGTTGGTGAATATGACTCCCATGTTCGCCAGTCTCCTTTAGTGTCTAATTGAATCTGGAAGTGTTTAGTCATTAGCATTTCCGGGTACCATGTCAATGCCGTGTGGGATGGGAGCAAAGATGGAGAGACATCTGTTCACGCCCCTGATATCTCCCTAAAGAAAATCTGTCATCATCTCTATATACAGTATGGACAACAGCAGGGGCGTAACGATAGGGGTTGCAGGGGTTGCAATTGCAACCGGGCCCCATGGTCCAGGGAGCCCTTGCGCCTCTCTTGTACACCTATATAGGAGGGATGGCGGGGGTGGCATTTAGAGGACCCAATCTCCTCCATTTTCCTCTATACAGTTTACTTGTCTTCTGCTGTTCCCAGGGTCCCTGTGTGCTTCCCTGGTCCCCCACAGAGCTGCTGTCTTCCCCCCCTCCTCTCTCCTGCCAGCTGCTGTAGAAGATGTGTCATGATGGAGAGATGGGAACGGGTTGGTAAATTTGTCATTTACCGGCTCCTTCCTTTTCTGAATGAACAGAGTCAGTGATTGGTACCAATTGGTTTATTCATAACTGAAGCATAGTAAACCGTTTTTACTATGCTTCTGTTTCTGAATGAATGGGAGGCTCGGTGCACAGCTATTCCTGTCCATTCATTCTGTGCAGCTGATGTTACACAGATGGAGATTGAGAGCTGAGGTTTGTTTAGACCCCTGATATCTCGTCAAAGCCCCCCAACAGAGCTCCTAAAAAAATTGTTAAAAAATTGTAAAAATAAAATTGTAAAATAAATAAAATGACATGGCATAAAAAGTAATACAATTAAAATAAAAATAAAAAACTACTGACACCAGTGAGGGAGCTATCAGGATTGCAAAGGTTGCAGTTGTGACCGGGCCCTGGCATTTCACCACCATGGGGAGCCCCAAAGATGTCAGAAAGGGGGCCCGCTGCAGAACTTGTGAAACGACCCCGCTGCGGTACCGTAATAAAGTGACCCGCAATAGGAGTAAAGGGTGCCGCTGTGGTACCGTAATAAAAGGACCCATGATAGAAGTAAAGGGCCCCAGGATCAGTGGGAAGAGGGAAGGGCCGTCGCCAGGGGTCAGGGGGGCCCTTCATAATTTCTTGCACCGGGGCCCTGAAGATTCTAGTTATGCCTCTGAACAGGGGACTGGTCAACGCTTGACGACAGTACTTAGTGTTTGTTACCCTAAAAAAAAAAAAATGATCCTGTCCTCTTAAAGCATGCTATAGAGCACAGTGCTTGTGCTGTATAATTGCCCCCCTGTATCATCTAAAATACCTGATTAATCTAGCCTGGTTTTGCCCTCCCCTCTATAAACTGACCCCAGTTTATCATGGCTGTTCTCAGTAGACATGTGCAATTCGTTTCACTCCAAATTTGTTTTTTAATGAATTTTGACAAATGCAAAACATGTTTAATGAATTTTTCCGAATATTTGTAAATTCAAATATTCAAACATTCGTAAAGTTCATTAATTTTAAAATTTGGAAATCCAAAAATTTGAAAATCTGAAATAATTACTAACTAATAATAACTTCACTATTACTAACTATTAAATTATAGGTATTGGAATTTCCTTTCAAATTTGTCTGTTAGTGAAAGTAACGAATACGAATTTATCCGAAGTTACGAGTTATCTGAAATAACGAATGCTGTATCTAAATGACTTGAACGTAATGATTTAATAATAATAAATAACAATAATAACAATAAAAAGTTTTATTATTATTATTTGTAATTAATTTGTTATATTCCCATTTGTTTAGATGCAGCATTCGTTATTTGGGATAATTCGTAACTTTGGATAAATTCATATTCGTCATGTTCACTAAATGCCAATTACCTATAATTTAATAGTTAGTTATTATTAGCTAGTTAGTTAGTTATTATTTAGAATTTTCGGATTTTAGTTTTTTCAAATTTTCGGGTTTTCTTTCTTAATTTCGGATTTTTGAATTTTTAGATTTTTGAACTTACGAATTTCCAAATTTACGAATTTTTAAGTTTACGAATTGCAATCATAAGGAATGACCCAAAAGCGAATAAAAAAAAATGAATGAAATGAAAACTAACAAATTTTTCAGCAGTGCACATGTCTAATTCTCAGCCCTGCCCGCTGTAGCTGTCGGATCAAGGAAGACAGCGGTCACGTGAGCACCGTGCTGCGCTCTGAAATTAGGTAGGAAGCCACATGTTTTTTTATAAATAACATACACTGGGGCACATACTGTAATATAACACAGGGGATTATAGGAAGAAAAAAAGTGGCTTTACAACCACTTTAACCGCTTGCCGACCGCTGGTCGGCAATTGACGACGACAGAGTGGCTCTATTGCGCAAATCGCCATCATACAACGGCAGCTGCGGGATCGAGCCTAGTGAGCGCGCGCATGCCGCCGGAGGCGCACCCGCGCGCTCACTATGTGCGGGGAGGGCCAGGGAGGGGGTGCGGCGGAGTCAATCTCCGCCGGCCACCTGCGATGCCCCCCCCCCGGAGTGAAAGAACGGAGGTCCGTGTAAGTAAACACGGACCTCCGTTCTGTGAGGGGGGAAGGGCTGTGATCACAGCCTTCCTGTACATGGAGGCTGTGACCACTTCCCTTCCCCAGCCAGGGCAGTCCCCCCACAGTTAGAACACGCCCAGGGAACATAGTTAACCCTTAGAGCGCCCCCTGCAGGTTAACCCCTTCACGGCCAATGGCATTTATACCGTAATCAGTGCATTTTTATAGCACTGATCACTGTATAAATGCCAATGGTCCCAAAAAAGTGTCAAAATGTTCCGACATGTCCGCTGAAATATCGCAGTACCGCTAAAAATCGCAGATCGCCGTCATTATTAGTAAAAAATAAAAAAAAATAAAAACCCCAGAAATGAATTCTCATCATCCGTAAACGCGGACACTTTTGCGCAAACCAATCAATAAACGCCGATTGCGATTTTTTTTTATCACAAATATGATGAAGAATATAAATCGACCAAAAACTGTGAAAAAAAAATGTTTTTTTGTATTTTTTTTGGATTTGTATTTTAGCAAAAAGTAAGAAATTTGTTTTTTTTTTGCAAAATTGGCGCTCTTCTTTTGTTTATAGCAGCGATCAGAAATGATGCAGCGGTGATCAAATACCCCCAAAAGAAAGCTCTGTTTGTGGGAAAAAAAGGACGCAAATTTCGTTTGGGTACAACGTCGCACGACCGCGCAATTTTCAGTTAAAGCGACGCAGTGCTGAATCGCAAAAAGTGCTCCGGTCCTAAAGCTGGAAATCCTTCTGGGGCTGAAGTGGTTAAGTTAAATAAAAAAAACATACTAACATATATACATTCAAGCCCTATCCCATTACACACATTTTTTTTCAACATAATTTTATCTTTTAGATTTAGCTGGACTTGTGGAGGCTACATCATATTTGCGAATATACAATACCCACACTCAACCACAGACTCATCTTCCCATGGCCAAAGACCGGTGCTCTGACAAATATGTTCCCGCACTTAAACAAAGTAGGTGGCACTCGGTACGATACATAAAATCGAGAATCTTTATTGGCTACATGTAAAAACATGTTAATAGTACGCAAACAAGTTTTGGTTATAACAGCTGTCCTCATAGCCCATGAGGAAGGCTGCTATAGTCGAAACATGTTAAAGTACTATCAATGTATTTTTACATGTAACCAATAAAAATGATCAGTTTTATGGAGCATACCATGTTTGTGTGCACTAATATTGATTTCATGTATTTTAATTGAAATTATTGTTTTGATAAACAGTTCCAAAACTTTTTTTCTGTTGATGCAGAAGGGTAAAACTTCCTATATCTCTTGAGGACTCTTTTGTTGGATATCTAAGCCTTAGTTCAGGGGTCTGCATACCTATTGTGGCCTCTTGTGCGGAATGAGGAGATGGAACACACTAAAGTGGGCAACTCCCAGAACCCATAATGCACAGATAGATGATTGGGAGATATGGCAAATCTCATTGTTGAAGTCCCCAAAACATACAAGAACACAAGAGATAACCCAGCCTACTAGGCTTGACCCATAACTGAAATATATGGGGTGGACTGGTCCTTGAACTATCCATTCCAGTCCTTTGCCATGAGATATTTTGGGACCTGTCATTCCTCTGGGAAAGGGGCGGTGGAAGCCGACCATGCCTGAAGCATTCAATACTACACCAGTAAAATCTGAGGGTTTGAAAGGATACTTTTTCTTTTTTTGGTTTATTGCAAATCAAGGTCATGTCAAGTAATCAAAGTAGAACAAATGTTATTTGTATCTGCTTGCAGCAGAAGCTGAGGTGCTTCATAATACAATTCGCTCCTGACAAGCTTTGTTTACCCAAATGAATAACCAAACTATGTTAAAAGACACAAAGTGTGAGATTGCTGAGCGGTAGGCTATTGATTTGGTTCATATTTCAGTTAAAGCTGTCACAATATAATAGAGGCACTGCACATAATTCCCATCTAATCATGATTCATGGCGTAAGTGTCTCAACAGTCATATACATTTTATCACCTTGCTTGAAGGAAATACATTTAAATGAATTATACAGTCAATGGATACTTTTGTTAATGCATATCTAAAGTCAAAACTATTTTTTCCTTTGCATGGTTTAGGGCAGAGTTTCTCAACCAGGGTTCCTCCAGAGGTTGCTAAGGGGTTCCTTGAGCAATGATCAATTACTACCTCTAACTGACATTATTGATCTTTTTATCTATCTGTAAGGGGGTAATTCTTCCCAATGACCACAAGTGTAAGGAGCATTCTTCCCATTGACCATCACACTAATGTATCATGAGTAGAGTTGAGCGAACCCGGACTGTAAAGTTCGGGTCCGTACCGAACTTTGGGGTGTCCGGAACCCGGACCCGGACTTTTCAAAAAAAGTCCGGGTTCGGGTCCGGGGTTCTGGTAATTTTAATGAAAAATCTTAAAAATGCTGTAAAAAAGCCCAGGAAGGTCCTAGAGGTCTGCAAAAGGAAGAAAAATGTGGGTAAGGGTGGGACAAGTGCCCTACAAAGAAATGGGGACAGGGAAATAACTTTAAATATTTTTAAAAAAATAAAAACATAAAAAATGCAAAAATGGAAATCATCTTCAAAATGGGTCTGAAAAGTATTAATTATTTCAAGCCATGCCTGGGCTTGAAATGTCAGGCCCAAGCGAGTTGAGATGAGTACTATGTAATCACA
>BLSH010087410.1:89403-107014 GCA_018402905.1 Glandirana rugosa
TGAGACCTTCGACAAGAGGTATTTTTTTTTCTCATCTGTTTCCTGTTCTCTTACCAGTGGTAATAACAGGAACAAGAGGGACGTGGTCTAGAAAGGGGTACTACCTGAATGGTACAGAACAAAATGTACACAGAACAGAACACATCTCCACAGGTAGAACCATCTGTGTCCCAAAAAGGAGGACACTCTCGAAAACCTTTTTAATGCTTTCACGAGAAATGGAAGGGGATTTGGTCGGAAAGAGTTGGAAACGTTGTGTCTCCTTGGGGACTTTATTAAGAGGCCAGAACCCCTTGGGCAATGGGGTCCGGGACAAAGTTCGGGTTCTGTCCGGACCCGAACCCGGACTTTGTCCCGAAGTTCGGCCGAACCAGCAGAACCCGGACTTCTAGAAGTTCCCTCAACTCTAAGCATGAGTTGTAAATGTTTAATTTTTAGCAGGGGTTCCCCAAGACCGGAGAATTATTTCAGGGGTTCCTCTGTGTTGCAAAGGTTGAGAAAGGCTGGTTTAGGGGAAGGTAAAGAGCACTTTCGTAATTTTTCCAAAAGCTCTCACAGGAGGAAAAACCCTGTGTCTACCAAGATGGACACCTCTACACAAGACAAGACACATGTAAAACAAGACATGGTAAGTCCATCATGGGGAAAGATCTGGTGCAGGGAGAACAAGGACAATAATGGTGACCATTCTCTTGTCCTTTGTCTACTCTTTTTTTTTATGGAGAACAGCTTCCAGAGTTTGGCTTCTCTTTAAAGTGAACCTGGGCATTGCCCATGCTGGACAAAATAGCCCTTACGCGAAGCATATGCTTACCTTACTTTTGCTTTACTTTTTACCTTACTTTTGCTTCCCTAATTTGGCTCTTGAAAGAAAGCTAAACCCCGTGCCAACTAAGAGTTGTTGTTTACACAGGGCTATGGACTCCTTGTATGACAGTGCTGATTGGCCTGGCATTGTCACATTCAGTGAATTATATGCTCTTCTATGTTTGGTGCTTCATTTGACTCCTGGTGCTAAACAAAGGTCCTTTGGCTCCTGGTGCTTCTTCTGATTGGCAGAGAGGTGGGCAGATGATGTCATAGTCTCCACCCCAGCCATTCAAAGGAAGCCTTGTATTGAGGAAATACAAGACTTTCAGTGAATGGCTGAGCAGCGCTCAAGCCGTCTTGATTTATTCCCCGGGAACAGAGCAGGAAGTCCCTGTGCCACTGCTGGAACTCAGCACTGTATTCTGTATGTAGCTGATTGTACACACATTTTTTACAGTGCCGACTGCAGCCACAAGTATTAGTAAAGGTAATAGGTTGTTTGGGTCAAATATAGACAAAATAATCCACAGCGTGCAAGGGGAAAAGTATCAATCTTACAGCAGCTAACTTAAAGCACTTGTTACCCCAACACTTCATATTCCTTATATGTGGCTGCTGTAAAATGTACTTTTATGAGAAAGTATCCTGTTCTTTGTATTGCTTCCTTTGTGTGAAATCCCTGGTGTTCCTCCCAGTCCCTCTGCTTTCCTATTAAAAACTGACCACACTAAGCAGGGGAATACAGCATGGTCAGTTCTCTAGCTCGGCTGCTGGGAACTCAGTGTGCTCACCCCAAATGATCAGACTTGTCCTGACACGCCCCCCCCCGCCCCCTCCACAGCCATTCATTGAGAAGATTAGTGTGCTGCTGCTTCTCCTCCCCAATCTATTATGCAACTGAGAACAGAGAGAATGTGATATCTTATAAAAAAGGGAAACAAGGTATTTATATATTTTTTTTATATCTATACACACGTTTTGCCTTTCATTTCTATTTTAAACTGAATGGGTTGTTTTACAATGTGATTGTTTACAATCACTTTAAAACTCCAAACTTTCAAGAGTATTGATCATGAAATCGAACAGGTCAAATAAATCCTTTAAAGTGGATGTAAAGGAGTGCGCACGTGCGGAACCTCTGACATGGCTGCATAAGCCTGGAGCTCCGGTTCACCCCAGCCTTCCTGACCCCTTCAGCTAGAATCAGAGCTTGGATCCCCTCCTGGATACACTCTGGGAGAAGGTTCAGTCGGGGGGCAGCCCCAGAAGATCGAGAGTCCCGCTCGCTCCGCCGGGACTTCCGTGCCCTTCCCAATCAGTACGCGAGGCCGCGGCTTGGGCCTACGCGTCACCGATCGGGCCTCGAACAAGCTTCTCTAAGTGGACCCATCTCCCTAAGGATTGCAGGGGGTGGGCCCTAAAATCCTCCTTCCCAACACGCCAGACGACATTGAGGACTGAGGACTCTTCACCGAGGGGTCTGCTCCACTCCCGGTCGTCTAGTTCAGGCCGCGTTTAGGACCTACACGCCATACAGCAGGTAGGGACCCTGCTCAGATCCCTCAACCTCGTCCAGGACAAGGAGCTTACAGCGACCCAAAACTTATAATAGGCCTTTCTCCCTGCTCAAGCTAAGGGACATAATAACCATTAATAACAGTCTCACACCAGTGATCCACGGGGGAGCATGTACAATCATTATCCCAAGGGACAGTCCCTATGCAAACATGGGCAGTCAGAAGGGATCTTTCCCGCCAGCCAGGCTTCAACGACCCGGCCCCAAAAACCTTCCATATGGCCTCTGGAGGACTACAAGCAACGGGGGACAGAGGCAATGACATGGAAGCTGGGTCAGAGGGAGGCTCCCAAATCCTTCCTTCCCCGGGACCTCTACCAGGAGCACAACCCAAAGCCCAGATACTTTCTCCAGCCTCTACTGTTTGCCTCTTGGAAAGGACACTTGATGAACTGATTACAACCCCACTCAAAGACAAGGCCTTGGGCTCTATTCTTGCTGGACCCCTGGGTTCTCAATCTCCTACACTTCACTCTGATTTCCAGATGATGATGGAGGTCTTCTCTAAGATGCTCTCGAAAGGTTTGGCCCAAACAGCCTCCAAAATTACATCAGTTATACAAGCTGACCTACAAAACCTGGGGACACGGATCGACGCAATAGAACATAAAATGGACCAAACATTTGCCAGAACAAACCAGAACACAGCGCGGATTCAAGATCTACAAGACCAGCTGGACTCAGCCTTATCCAAAATAGACGACCTGGAAAACCATTCCAGACTATATAATTTCCGGATTAGGGGTCTCCCTGAGACCATTTCTGATGCCCGTGTTGAAGTGACCGAATTTGTTAAGGAAATCATACCGGGCATCCAGGAACACCGTTTAGAACTCAATAGAGTTCATAGAGCGCTCCAACCCCCCACGCTCTGATGGATTACCTAGAGACATAGTGGTGAATCCGCATTTTTACAGCATTAAAGAGGAGGTCTCTAGGAACTCCCCTAATCTCTCCATCCAAGGTCATTCCATACAAGTCTTCGCTGATTAATCCCCTTCCACCATCCAAAAGAGAAGCCACTGCAGGAAGTCCTATCGAAGTCATCCATCAAGTACTGGTGGTCCTTTCCTTTCCACCTATCCTTCATTTACAAAAGCAAGACCTATGGCTTCTCCACTTTCCAGGAGGGGGAACACTTCCTAAGTTGCCTAAACCTCATCTCTCTGGACTCTGCTTCCACGTTGTCAAGCAAAAACGCAGGATCCTCCAAACATCCATCTCAACAGAGCCCAATTCTTCCGCTCTGGCGGAATCAACAATCCAAGCGCTCCAAAGACTCTCACTCTCTATGATCACTAAGCTTAATCCCAGGAATGCTGTTCCTTGTTCTCAGCTGCTCTTGAATCCTTGAACTTTGAAGTGCCCATCCTTCCTTTTCGGAATACTCTTCCTCAATATATATAGCCCTTTATTTGATTGAACTGTTTTTTATTTATTTATTTTTTTTACTTTTTTTAGCCTTTCCCCCCTTGCCCACCCTCCTGCCACCCTGTTGGGACGGGGAGGGGCGGGGGGGTGACGCTCCAAAAATTATTTGGTTTGATATTGCTTCAGTTGCCTTCTTCTTATTGCTGTCGGGCCCATCTCCCCCCATGTCCTGGTAGCCCTCATAGGGTGGTTGATACTGACTCTGGTCTTTCTCCTGGGGGCTCGGCTGTTTGGCCGGGTCCCCTGGTGGGGGTTCCAGGGGTGCTTTACACTATGATCAACGGTGTTCTCTCAGCGGTGTTGGTTCATGCTGTCGGTTACTCTGGACCCCGGGGAATTATCGATTAACTTATATTACCTCCCGGTCCGGGGTTGGCTGGGTGAGCGAATTCCCTATCGGGGGTCGTGGCCCCCCTCAGGCTCCCACGGACGGGGACTACCCCCTTAGGGGGCCCCATTGAGGGTCTTTATAATAGTTGTCATTATTGCTAAACATGTTTTGGTTTCTAGGAAATAATATGTTCTTATCTCTTGTTTGGGGTCTGGGAACTGGCCGGGGCGGTTGTCCTGCGCCTCCACCTGTCTCTGGGAACCTCATGCGGGTATTCCCATGGACAGATGTATTTCCGCTGTCTTGGCGGATATATTGTTATCCTACCCTGGAATTGGGGGTGAACTTTCAAACTCACGCTTTCAGGACTTTGAGGGGGCAGGTGGCTGTGTTGTGCCGCTCCCCTCCTATGTTCTACGCTATCACTTTCTCATTTCTGTTTCCTATTTCTATCCCTTTTTCAACCTCTCTCTTCTCTCTCAAGCACCAGGGAAGCCATGCTCTTGTTGAGTCACAGTGGTTCATCCCTATAATCTATACATGGGCAAGTCTCAAACTTTCCACACATGGATTCAGGTAAGCCCTCTTTCAGTGGAGCATAGATTACCATTCCTAAAATATGAATATGCCCATTAACCCCGCAACAAAACTGAGAATCGCAACACACATAAGGTCCAGGGCCTCAACTCCCCAGTGAAGAGGAAAAAGTACTTTACACTTGCCCATTCCCAGCACATCGATGTGCTTTTATTACAAGAAACCCACTTCTCTGGGCACTACAACCCCAAGTATATCCACTCCAAATATCCCCAATTCTTTCTGGCAAATGCAATGGACAAGACTAGAGGTGTGGGAATCCTCTTAGCCAAGCATGTAGAGTTTACACTCCAGAGAAAAATTAAGGACCTGGAGGGTAGGTTTATCCTCTTGTCTGGGACTTTGGGGGGATCAGTATACACTTTTATATCATACTACGCCCCAAACCAGGGCCAAGCAAAATTCTTCCAAACAATGTTTAATCTTCTTACACCTCACCTTGAGGGGACTGTGATAATGGGGGTGATTCAAATATAGCCCTAGATCACATACTCGATAAGTCGGGATTAGGTCAACCCCGTCTCCTTCGCCCATCAAAACATAGCCTTAAACTTGCTAAGCTTCTACATTCTCTAGGGCTCATTGGTATATGGGGGAACTCAACCCTAGGGAGAGGGACTACACCCACTACTCTGCCCCTCACCAGAGCTTGAAAAGGATAGACCACATTTTTGTACCAGTGTATTCTATCCCCTTGATTCCTAAAGCCTACATCAGAGACTCTCCCCATCTGATCATTTGTTAGTTATAATACAGGTTAAAGCAAACCATGGCCGAAAGGGGAAACCCCATTGGCGCCTAAAGGAAACTCTTCTAAATAATCCGGTCCATTGTACCTTGCTAGAGAAAGAACTTAAGGAATACTTTCAACTGAATGACAATGGGGAAGTCTCTCTCTTGATACTCTGGGCTGCCCACAAGGGGTTAATGAGGGGCAAGATTATCCAACTTTCTACCAAACTCAGAAAAGAGAGGAAGATTGACATTGAGAATCTAGAGCGGGACTTCCATGATCTCTCTAAGTCCCATAAGAAGAACCTAACCCCTCAATAAAGGGCACAGCTGAAGGTCGGTAGGGTAGCCCTGAACCTTGCCTTGACCACTAGTACTGAGAAACAAATCCAATGGTTCAAAGCCCATTTCTACCTACAAAGACACCAAATAGGTCCTAAGCTGGCTGCCAGGTCGTCTCCTAGGTTTCGGTCCTTCTCATTCCCAAAGATCTATCTGGAGAACTTACTCAGAACCCCCAACGAATTATGACTACATTTTAGAACTATTATGCTAGACTCTATGAGTCTGGGAAAACAGTTCCATTCCCACCCCTAGCCACATTTTTAAATGATATTCCACTCCCTAAACTTATTGAAGAACATAGGGAATCCCTTGAACAACTAATCACGGAAGCAGAAATCCTGGGGGTAATTAAAAATCTTAAGAAGGACTCAGCTCCCGGCCCAGATGGGTCCTCCACAGGCTACTACAAAGCCTTCGGCCCCATCATCGCCCCCCTTTTTAGCTAAATATTTCAACTCACTCCAAGTAGGGTCCATGTTGCAGAACGAGGCCAATATGTCCTATGTCTCGGTTATCCCCAAACCCGGTAAAGACAACTGGGACGTTATCAACTACAGACCTATCTCATTAATCAATAATGACCTTAAAATTCTGACTAAAATTATGTCTAATAGATTATCTAAGTTCAAAGGTGACTATGTCCACAAAGACCAGGTGGGTTTCATCCCGGGTAGGCAGGGCCCAGATCAGATCCGCAGAGCGGTGGACATCATCTCTCTCCTAAATTTGAACTGGGATGGGGGTCCTCACCAGGAAGGGTTCCCTCTATCAGTGGATCTTCAAAAAACATTTGACACAGTAGATTGGACATATCTGTTTGATATTCTTGGTAGATGGGGCTTTGGCCCAAAATTTCTTCAGACTCTGAGAGCCCTTTACTCCAATCCCAGCGCTCAGGTCAAACTGCAAAACTTTTACTCGGACCTTCGTTAACATTCATTTGAACATTTGTTATTGCCAAGGGAACCAGAAAGGGTTGTCCCCTTTCTCCTCTAATTTTCGCTATAGCGATGGAATCCCTGGCAAGTGCCCTCGGAGAAAACCCTGATATCCGGGGAGTACAATGAAGACCCCAGACGCACAAATGTGCTCTTTTTGCAGATGATCTGTTTTTATTTATCACTTCGACCCTCACCTCTACTCCTCAATTTATTCAATTGTTACAGGAATTTGGGAAGGTCTCTGGGCTTTGTGTAAATTGGTCCAAATCTGCAGCCCTGAACATTTCTACCCCGGTGTCCACAGTCCAGAGACTCAGGGAACTTTTTAGGTTCTCCTGGAACTCCAAGCAAATATCATACTTGGGGGTCAACCTGGCAGCCAACATTAAACAGCTGTATAAGGTCAACTACCCCCCTCTGCTCAAGAAATTATCAGAGGACCTCTCCAGGTGGGACCAGGAGGGCCTTTCCTGGCTAGGCAGAATAAACGCAGTTAAAATGACTCTACTCCCTAGAATTCTTTATTTCTATTGATCCCTCTAAATCCCCTTAAGGAAGCAACAATTGCAAAAATTGCAATCACATATATTAAAGTTCATCTGGGGCTGGAAAGGCTATAGATGTCCGGCTAATGTCCTGTATAGGAGACGTAATCAGGGTGGTCTAGGACTCCCACACCTTTTAAAATATTTTCAAGCCGCCCAAATAGCCCAGTTTTCAGCCATTTATGCCAGGGGGGATAAACCTGATTGGATAACCATGGAGAGACAGTCAGTCCCGTTAAACACTATCGATTTCCTGGTAGGGGCTCCTTGCAAGATGAGGCCCCCGATCCTCTCCCACCCTGTCCCACTAAAAACTATTTAATGACACGTAAAATTGGCAACTCACGTGTGTAGGATATACACAGGCACATCAATGAGGTAGGGTCCCGAATAGGGTCATCAGTGGAACAAACAAGTTGACAGTCCACCGATGACCCCATTCGGGACCCTACCTCATTGATGTGCCTGTGTATATCCTACACATGTGAGTTGCCAATTTTGCGTGTCAATAAATTGTTTTTAGTCCTATACCTAGGGGCTCTCTCCTGGTGTTTTTCAGCTTTGCTGGTACTCGGCTTCTTTTCCTACATGGTGGCAGCCCTTAGTGTATGGACTTTTCTAACCTCCTCGAGTCTGATGGACTTTGCTTTGGACTTTTGCCAATTTTATGTGTCATTATATTGATTTTAATCCTACACCTAGAGGCGCCTCTCTCCTTGTGTTTTCTTAATTGGTTGAAGGTTCTTTAACTCTTCTGGTCAAAGGTCCTCCAATTTGTGAGAGTGCCACTGTACCTTTATAAAGAAGCGTGAACGCGACTTAACCACTTGCCGACCGCAATATGTATATACATTGCAGTTTGGAAATGGTTTACCAGGGCTATGGCTGAAGATATCAGGCATTGTTTTTTACAGCCGATGGCTGGCTTACTCATGAAAGCATTCCGAGCGACTTATGAGCTACTGGAACAATTTCAGAAGCTGCAGGAGGGGCCGAGCCCTCTCCTGCTGCTCACCGGTGTTTCTTGGACTTACCACTTCCACCGGGTCGCCCAAGAAATCGGCAGCCAGCTGGTCACACAGGCGATCAAATAGTACATTTTTACAATTTTAGCAGAAAACTGTGAATAGTAAAATTTTTATTTGCATCTTCGCTACACAACCACAGAACAAATTACAGCTATTACTATTCTTTCCTAGTTTATAAAAGACTATAGACATTTGATTAGCCATATTATCTAGCTTTCCTTTGTTTTTTCTAAAGAAGATATTTATACATTTTTTTTTTTTTGCAGTTCCCCCAGCTTTTTTACATCATTATTATTATTATTATTATTAGCTCCCACAAGTTTTTGGATCCTGGCTCAGCACAATATTTCTTCTGCTCCTCCGTAAGGCTTAACAATACTTGGAGAAAGTTTAATCTCATTACTGTCCAACATGTACAAGCTGCAGCCTTGAATATTTTAAAAGATCCGTCTGCTGGATTCACTCTGTGGGAGCAGAGGACAAGAAAATACTAAAACTGGTAATATTCTGTGCCGATCTTAAAAATGAAAATTGCAAACACCCAACATAATCATAACGCCAACATTAAAAGCGTTTTCGTGTTCGTCTGAGAGCATAATTAATTTATCAGGCCGACAAGTCATTATGCAGTGTATGGCACTTGATGGCCCAAAGTGACACAACAATTTTGTCTTGCCCCAAGACTGTGCTGCTGGATGGCCAAGGATGTTGTGTATGGTGATTGTACATCATGCTCTGCCTGCAATATGTAACTATTAGTGCAGAATAAAACACAGTCAGTTTCTGTATAAAGCGCTCTCTTGTGTCTTTCCTAATATACATCATTTCTTTCTTGCTCGCAGGCTTCCGAAAACCGGGCCCACAAGAGACTCGTTTCCTCAAGGGCACACTGGACGTTTTTGCTCATTATCCTTCAGTTACATTCACTAGAGTCTTGGGATATAATGAGACTTTCACAACTTTAAGAGACTTCAGTTAAGTGTTTACATGGCTGAAGAAACACCGATGTTTAAAGCTGAACTCTAGGCAGACATAAACAGTATTTAATGCAGCTCTGCAATTACAAATACATCCAGGGCCGGTGCTACCATTAGGCAAACTAGGCAGCTGCCTAGGGCGCACTGCTGCCTAAGGGCACCCGGCTGGTTTCCCTCCATGCCTGTATGCTCTGCAAGCTGCAGCAAGTAACTAACTCAGTCTCAGGCAGCTGCTCTGTCCGACTGGTAGTGTAATTAGAGGCGCAGCACAGCACTGGAGCCAGCGCTAGAGAAAGCAGAGCCGATGCTTGCTGTATAGCACCGCCTCCTGTCACATGGGCAGGGCAAAGGGGGTGGAGTCAGGGGTGGAGCCAACGGGGTGTCAAAATTAGGTTTTACCTAGGGTGTCAAAAATCTTTGCACCAGCCCTGAACACATCATTAAATGTATTTTCCTGACAGCTCCGTGTCAGCCACCTCTGGGTAAGGCCCCGCCCACCCCCATGCAATCAGGACCTAAGTCACAAATTTGACCCCCATGCCCTAAACAGCGTTCCTTTTCTTTCCTTTTCCTATTCTAACCCTTTCTATGTGGTCAGGACCTGGAACAGTCTCCTACCTTGCTTGATCAAGGATCCGGCCGTTCATCCAGTGTGGGCCTCCTGGACGTAGCCCCCGTTATGCCTACTAAACACATGCTGGTTTTCGGGGTGCTGAGAAGCGGACCAAGGGTCTGCGGCAGGGGTGGCATTGTCTCTCCTCTCCCGGATGTTCAACGGCTCATGCAGCCCCAGGGATCTCGCTGTACAGCTACAATCAAGCCCTCCAGCCCTAGCAAGATGGCGGTGCATTCCACAGTGGTTCCAGGAAGTCGAATGGACGGAGCATGAGCGAGGTTAATGACCAATTGGATGTCGCAAGACTTGCTACAGGATTTAAGCTGGTGGAGGTTCAGTATGATGCTGCCCCACCAGAGACAACTCCAAAAGACCAGGATATGCAGAGAAGGTAGGAGGCTCACCTGTCGCTATGTGGGCAACATCAAACCCTTGTATCTAATTATTTCCCGGAGGTGGCTGACATGGAGCTTTCGGGAAAACGGAAAATTGTATATAAAATATTTACCGCAATTTTCTTTTTCTGACGAGCTCCATGTCAGTGCAGACTCCCACCCTATGGACAAAGTTCTAGTTACGTAAAGCCGTTCAGGGCCTGGGGGTCAAATTTATGAGTTAGGTCTTGATTGGGGGGGTGGATGTGGAGTAGGAGCCCAGAGATTGACTAGGCCGTGACCGTGGCAGTGTAGGTGGAAGTGGCGGTGGTCGAGGAGGAGCCAACACTGTTTTTTTTTTGTTTATAAAATAATATTGAGGCCTATTCAAAAAAACAAGCATAGGTGTGAGTCCGGTCTAAATGTTTATTCTGCACAAGGTACAGACAAGTCTTGTGGGATCCATGCCTGGTTCATTTTAATAAAGGTTAGCTTGTCCACGTTGGCTGTGGACAGGCGGCTGCGCTTGTCTGTGATAACGCCCCCTGTCGTGCTAAACACACGTTCAGACAATACACTGGCTGCAGGGCAGGCCAGCACCTCCAAGGCATAAAGGGCAAGCTCAGGCCATGTGGCCAATTTGGAGACCCAGAAGTTGAATGGGGCAGACCCATCAGTCAGTACGTGTAGGCGTGTGCACACATACTCTTGCACCATGTTGCTGAAATGCTGCCTCCTGCTAAGACGTTGTCTATCGGCTGGTGGTGCTGTTTGTTGTGGCGGGCTGGTGACAAAGCTTTGCCACATTTCGGCCATGCTAACCCTGCCTTCTGAGGTGCTGGTGGTGGCACAGCTGCATTGGTGGCCTCTTCCTCCTCCTCCTCTGCCTTTACCTTGTGCTTCCACTGAGCACCCGGTGTCATTGGGAATGCCCTCAGCAGCGCCTCTACCAGTGTGCGCTTGTAGTCGCGCATCTTCCTCTCACGCTCCAGTGAGGGTATTAAGGACGGTACGTTGTCCTTGTAACGGGGATCCAGCAGGGTGGCCACCCAGTAATCAGAAGAAGTTACAATGTGGGCAACTCGGCTGTCGTTGCGCAGGCACTGCAGCATGTAGTCGGCCATGTGTGCCAGGCTGCCCAGAGGCAAAGACAAGCTGTCCTCTGTGGGAGGTATATCATCTGTGTCCTCTGTATCCCCCCAGCCACGCTCCAGTGATGCCCACGAGCTGCGTTGGGTGCCACCCTGCTGCGGTTCCTCCTCATGATCTTCCTCATCCTCCTCGTCCTCCAGAACTGTGCCCTGGCTTGAATATTTTTGACCTGGCCTATGCTGGTGCAGGAACCCACCCTCCGAGCCACTTGCGAATGACTGGCCTGATAACCGTGGAAATGACCCCTCTTCCTCCTCCTCATCCTCCTGTGTCACATCCTCTTCCATCATGGCCCGAAGTGTTTTTTCAAGGAGACATAGAAGTGGGATAGTAATGCTGAGCGTCATCGGCACTGGCCATGTTGGTGGAGTACTCAAAACACCGCAATACGCTACACAGGTCTCGCGTGGAGGCCCACTCGTTGGTGGTGAACTGTTGCTGTTCCGCAGAGCGACTGACCCATGCGTGCTGCAGCTGAAACTCCACTAGTGCCTGCTGCTGCTCGCACAGTCTCTCCAGCATGTGCAAGGTGGAGTTCCATCTTGTGGGCACGTCGTATATGAGGTGGTGAGCGGGAAGGCCGAAGTTCCGCTGCAGCGTAGACAGGCAAGCAGCAGCAGGGTGAGAATGCCGAAAGTGCGCACAGACGGCCCGCACTTTATGCAGCAGCTCTGCCATATCCGGGTAGTTTTTTAGAAAATTCTATACCACCAAATTCAGCACATGCGCCAGGCAAGGGATGTGTGTCAAACCAGCTCGGCCCAGAGCCGCTACGAGATTTCGGCCATTGTCGCACACCGTCAGGCCGGGCTTGAGACTCAGTGGCAACAACCACTCATTGGTCTGTTGTTCAATGCCCATCCACAGCTCCTGCGCAGTGTGGGGTTTATCCCCCAAACATATCAGTTTTAAAACAGCCTGCTGTCGTTTCCCCCTGGATGTGCTGATGTTGGTGGTGAAGGTGTTACGCTGAGCGGATGAGGAGGTGGTAGAGGAGGAGGAAGCGGAGTAGGAGGAGGAGGCAACAGGAGGCAAAGAGAAATGCCCTGCAATCCTCGGTGGCGGAAGGACATGCGCCAAATGGCTAGCCGGCTCAGGGCCACCCGCCACTACATTTGCCCAGTGTGCAATTAGCAAAATACAGCGTCCCTGCCCGTGCTTACTGGTCCATGTATCAGTGGTTATGTGGACCTTGCCACAGATGGCATTGCGCAGTGCACACTTGATCTTGTCCCCGACTTGTTTGTGCAGGGAAGGGATGGCTCGCCTGGAAAAGTAGTGGCGGCTGGGAACCACGTGCTGTGGGACAGCCACCGCCATCAGGTTTTTGAAACTGTCCGTGTCCACCAAACCGAATGACAGCATTTCAAAGGCCAGGAATTTTGCAATGCTGGCATTCAGGGCCAGGGATCGCGGGTGGGTAGGGGGGTACTTCCTCTTTCTCTCCAGTGTTTGGGAGATGGACAGCTGTAAGCTTCCATGGGACCATGTGGAAATGCTTGGGGATGGTGGCGGACATGGTGGCATTGCTGTTATATCGTCTGTTTGCTGGATGGCAGGTGACACTGTCACTGTAGAGGTGGAGGAAGAGGCTGAGGCAGCAGCAGAAGAGGAAGCAGGAGGAGGCCGAGACCTTTCTTGGATTTTGAGGTAATTATTCCAATGCAGCTTGTGCCTTGAATTTAGATGCCTGGTCATGGGGGTTGTGCTCAGGTTGAGAACATTTATGCCCCGGCTCAGGCTATCATTGCACAGCTTGCAAACCACTCGTGTCTTGTCGTCAGCACATTGTCTGAAGAACTGCCACGCGGGGGAACGCCTTTGAGCTGCCTTTGGCGTGCTAGGTCCCTGGGTGTGGTGGGTAGTAGCAGGCATACTGTCTAGGGGACGCTCGCTCCGCTTTTACAACCTGCTTCCTCTTTTGCTGTGCTGGTGCCTCTGTGTGACCACCACTTCTTCCTCCAAACTGCACACGTCACTCACATGACCCTCATTCCATGTGGGGTCTAGGACCTCATCCTCCTCCACATCATCTTCCACCCACCCTTCACCACTGCCCTCCTTGTCAGTCTGCACACTGAGGCAAGCTGCAGCAGTTGGCACCTGTGTTTCCTCATCATCAGAGACGTGCTGCGCTGGTTTTTCCATGTCCTCATCCTGCAACAGAAGTGGTTGGGCATCGGTGCACTCAATGTCTTCCACGTCTGGGGCATCGCCCATGTAAAGCACACCAGGAGAGTCATCAAAAAGCATAAAAGTCTCTTGCAGGACTTGGGGCTCAGACTGCTTGGCTAATTTACAAGGGGCTAAGGTGAAAGACAGATGGCCATGGGGTTCAGGTGCGTACTCTGAGCTTTCATCAAGAGACCGGGAGAGAGGCAATGTTAAGGAACTGGAGGCATTGTCAGCCACCCAATCTACTATTGCCTGCACTTGTTCTGGCCTCACCAATCGTTGAGGGGCATTCGGGCCTACCATATACCGATGAAGGTTTTATTGGCTATCTGAGGAAGGTGTTTCCCTTGTGCGTGTAGCTGGCCCACCTCGACCACGTCCTCTCCTTCCAACAGGGGGTTCGCCAACACCACCAACACCATCAGCACCAGCATCACCAGCAGCACCATGACCACGTCCCTTATTTGCTCTCCTCATTGTGCCCGCAAATGTACTATGTAGCCCCTTGTAAGTATTTATTAATACCAATTAATACCTTTTTTTTTTTTTTTAAACACCAACGTAGCTGGACTTTTATATTGGTGCAAGAAATGCACTGCTCACACCAACAGCTGGAAGCTCTCCCTTTAGAACTAGAAGATGATTTTTGAACAATAATCTGTCTCTTACAGCAACAGCTGGAACCTGGCCCTATAGGAGTAGGCAATGATTTTTGAACAATAATCTGTCCCTCTAAGCAACAGCTGGAAGCTCTTCCTTTAGAACTAGGAGATGCTTTTTGAACAATAATGTGTCACTTACAGCAACAGCTAGAACCTCTCCCTTTAGAACTAGGAGATGATTTTTGAACAATAATGTGTCAATTAATAGCAACAGCTGGAAGCTCTACCTTTAGAACTAGGAGATGATTTTTGAACAATAATGTGTCACTTACAGCAACAGCTAGAACCTCTCCCTTTAGAACTAGATGATTTTTGAACAATAATGTGTCACTTACAGCAAAAGCTAGAACCTCTCCCTTTAGAACTAGGAGATGATTTTTGAACAATAATGTGTCAATTAATAGCAACAGCTGGAAGCTCTACCTTTAGTACTAGGAGATGATTTTTGAACAATAACGTGTCACTTACAGCAACAGCTAGAACCTCTCCCTTTAGAACTAGATGATTTTTGAACAATAATCTGTCACTTACAGCAACAGCTGGAACCTGGCCCTATAGGAGTAGGCAATGATTTTTGAACAATAATCTGTCCCAATAAGCAACAGCTGGGAGCTCTCCCTTTAGAACTAGGAGATGATTTTTGAACAATAATGTGTCACTTACAGCAACAGCTGGAACCTGGCCCTATAGGAGTAGGCAATGATTGTTGAACAATAATCTGTCCCTCTAAGCAGAAGCCTCTACCTAGTGCAGTCAGATCGTTCTGTAATGCAGAGTTCGATCTGCAATCTGTCACTCAAAACAGCAGTATGTGAAATCTCAAATTACTCCCACAATCTGATCGTTGTGTATGATCCCACAATCTGATCGTTGTGTACGATCGTAACGATCGTTGTGTTATGCAGGGTTTGATCTGCAATCTGTCACTCAAAACAGCAGTATGTGAAATCTCAAATTACTCCCAAAATCTGATCATTGTGTACGATCGTAGTGACCGTCGTGTTATGCAGGGTTTGATCTGCAATTTGTCACTCAAAGCAGCAGTATGTAAAATCTCAAATTTCTGCAATCTGTCCCTCAAAGCAACAGTAGTAGTAATCTCAGGATGCAGGATCAGATGTTAAAATGTCTGCAATCTGTCCCTCACAAAAACGCTGGCAGCTTCCTCTCCCTATACTAGTCAGAGTCTCAGAGAGCATGTGACTGCAGCATCAAGTGACTCCAGCTTATATAGAGGCTGGGTCACATGATGCACTGGCCAATCACAGCCATGCCATTAGTAGGCATGGCTGTGACGGCTTCTAAAGGCAAACCAGTGAAACGCTTGTTGATTGGCTGCCCTGCAGCTATTCAACATGCGTGATCAACTACCAGAACCCAGAACCCGAACGTTTTTTGAAATGTCCGTGTTCGGGTCCGGGTCCTGGACACCCCAAAGTTCGGTACGGACCCGAACGTTACAGTCCGGGTTCGCTCAACACTAGTCCTGATTACATGGGGGTGGGTGGGGCCTTACCCAGAGGTAGCTGACATGGAGCTCGTCAGCAAATGAAAATTGCGGTAAGTATTTGATATACAATTTTTCCACTTTCTAAACACAACCAATGTATTTACCTAAATGTGATCTGGCATCGGCCTCCTGCAGCCCCTGTACAGCATGGCTAGAGTGGGAGAGGAAGAAGAAGCTTACATTGCACCTCCTGTCCAAATCCCCTTGGAGATGGTAACAGGACACGAGAGACCAGAGAGTGGCATTGGCATCTGTAGCAGATTCAAATGTACAACCAAAGAAGCTCTGTAAACCTAAGGCATTTTGGTCACTAATTAACACACATCAACATTTCATTTTCTATAGAAAGACTTTTTTAAAGTAAATCAACAGCAAGATCCTAAATAGAGGTTACTTGCAAAACATCAATAGTTTTCAAAGCCAATGCATTCGGGAATGACTTCCATCATTCAGTCATGTGCAACAAAAATGCTGCTTTTTTTCCCGTGCACATGATTTTGTTTTCTTTTTACTACATTCACTAAGCTCTGGGGATAATTCCCTTGCAAAGTGAACAGCCTATTTACCTTTAGTAAATCTTCCGAAATACACTATATTATTATATAAATACACTATATTATCAAAAGTATTGGGACACCTGCCTTTACACACACATAAACTTTATGACATCCCAGACCTCAACCTGATAGAACACCTTTGGGATGAATTAAAGTGGAGACTGAGAGCCAGACCTTCTTGTCCAACATCAGCGCCTGACCTCACAAATGCACTTCTGGAAGAATGGTCAAACATTCCCATAGACACTCCTAAACCTTGTGGACAGCCTTCCCAGAAGAGTTAAAGCTGTTATAGCTGCAAAGGGTGGGCCAACACAATATTGAACCCTACGGACTAAGGCTGGGATGCCATTCAATTTTATGTGCTTGTAAAGGCAGGTGTCCCAATACTTTTGACAACATAGTGTAAGTCCTGTATATGTAGATGCGATAACAAGTAATTTTGGCATTGTTCTCAACCACATTCCTTAACCACTTCTCCCCCAGCCATCATTTGAAAATAGACATTTGTTGTTCCCATGGGCTGCGCTGCAGCCCAATCTGTCACCAGTGGACACAGCCGATAACTGATCAGTGTACCGCCACACTGTACCATGTGATCACTGTGACTAATCACAGCAGATCACATGACAATTGTAAACAATAGATGTCTTCATTTCATGCCATTCATTGTGTACAATTGTGTTGCTATCTGTGAATGGTCACAGTGATTACATGTCACAGACAGGACCAATCACAGCCCATCTGAACCCTGTGATTAGCTGTGGCCAATCACACTTAATCACAATACACACCGAATAAATCAGTTTCATTCAGTAAAAATGGTTGTTTATACCAGTGAAATTCAATCATGTGTATAAAGAAAAAAAAATGCAGATCATTTAATGCTGATCATTTCCCCAGAGTAGTACAGTGTTACTATGGTGTATTGCTCTGGTCACAGCTTTTTAAAAAGAAATCTTTAAAAAATGTTTTAAAAAAAAAAGAAAAAAAAACAATTAATATACAGGGTGGGCCATTTATATGGATACACCTTAATAAAATGGGAATGGTTGGTGATATTAACTTCCTGTTTGTGGCACATTAGTATATGTGAGGGGGGAAACTTTTTTCAAGATGGGTGGTGACCATGGCGGCCATTTTGAATCAAACTTTTGTTTTTTCAATAGGAAGAGGGTCATGTGACACATCAAACTAATTGGGAATTTCACAAGAAAAACAATGGTGTGCTTGGTTTTAACGTAAATGTATT
>BLSH010087410.1:114234-125853 GCA_018402905.1 Glandirana rugosa
GAGATTTTTGTTCTTTTTGTAACACACGAACCGGAACTGTAAGTTGCAGTGACTTCTAAACTCTTTGAGGACTGGGCCCATCTGGAATACGCATATGGAATTGGATTTTATTGCTGTGACGTGTGGCATACCTCTTTAACCGGCAATCCGGCAAAATAAAATTGTTTTGGTATTTTGGTAATTTATTGTATTTGACTTGTATAAATAATAATTTGGTCATCCTTAGAGTCCTCCGGGGGTCCAATGGTTTGGATAGACTTAAAATGGCGTGGTTTTATGGTTTTGTTAAAATAAAACGGCCTAACGGCCAATTTCTCCATACGGTGTGCAGTGTCGTTATTTTAGGTTAAGGTATACGCATAAGGTCTACCCGGGTCAGGAGTTTCTCAAATCTTCAGTGACGTTGAATGTCAAGGCCAAGCACACAATGTTTTTCTTGTTTTTAGAGGAAAAAGCCTATGCACAGTATAAGGTGTTATTTGCTTGTCACGTTACATAAATCCTGGAGCACGCAAACATATGGCTGAGCTGAATTTAGAGGCTGCCGTCTAGCAGAATATAAAAAATACTAACAGAAAGAGCAAAAGAATACAGACTAAATATTATACATGAAAGAGCATTGATATTCAAGGTGCTATTCCGAGAGAGCTCTTCTAGGCAGTACATCTGTATTATATATAATGTGCAGGCTGTATGTTATTTTTATAAATAATTTACATAATAGTCTATTCTGATATAGAATTTGTTATGTTATTTTACTCTATCAGAGAAATTATAGGGATCGTTTTACATCTTGACCCAATCATACTCGGATATTGAAAAGGAAATATGTTCTTTTATAAGATTATAAATTAACCTATATTCATGCAATTCTCTTATATTGGAAGTGTATATAAACAGTGTACAGGCTAAGCAGAAAAAGTCTTCCCAGTCATTTTATTGTGCATTCATGGGATTTTCTTGGCGGAGTGAATAAAAACAAATCACCAATACAGTTTAACACCTTTATAATGGCCTGTCCGAGGATCCAGAGGTTTTTAGAGAAATGTTACCATCATTCTTGCCAATGGGAAAAGCAGAATTAAAGTAGAAAAATAAACCCAAGAACAAAAAATGTATTATATTGCTTTGATATCAGTTTCTTTCAGACTAACTACATTTTCTGCAAGTACAGACATGCAATCCGATGTCCTTGTCACTTCATGTACCCTGAACTGAAATCCTAAACGATGTTACCAGCTTTCTAAGCAGTGCCCCATCCATAGAGGGCGCACGGGCACCGCCTCCCTTCCCCCCTATCCATGCGTCCGGCCCCCTGATCTACATATCAGAGCGCCAGACTATGGATTCCAATGGGGGGAGGGGGTGTTTTTTTTAAGCACCTCATTAGAGCCTGAGGCTCTAATAGGCTTCAAAAAAGGGTGGGCTTGGGGGCGCCCTATCCCACCCTGTCTTGTGACAATAGCAAATTCATTTTTTCTATTTTCACACTAAAGTTCCTCCCTGCCAATCAGAAAACAGGACCTGTTTCCCAATTGGCCGATGTGCCAGGCGATCCTATTGGATGCCTAGTGCTTTGGCAGAAGAGGAGACACACGGCGGGGGAAGCTTGAGAAGCCAACACCGGAGCCACCACTGCCTGCACTCTAGGAGAGCCCCACCACTCCAGGAGAGGAGGAGAGGAGGTGCCGCCGGACCATCCGCGCTTGGGGGGATGTTTGCTGTCAGTGCTGCACCTCCCGGCGGCGGGGGGAGGTTGTGCTGTTTCAGTGCCATGTTGCCAGGGGGATGATGCGTGTTTGCCCCCCCCCTGCCGCCACTGTTTCTCAGTTTGTGTATGATTGCAGCCTGGTGCAGCGGTAATAATTCACAAGTATAAAATTGAGATTGGACTATATATTGGTACCTCATCCATAATTAACTTTCAAAAATGTATATAGAAACCTTGCAGACTTTACCAATACCAGAGAAGGACAGTGATACACTAATTCAATAATAAAAAGATATGTTTATTACTAAAGAGTTAAAAAATATGAAGACATAAAAGCATAACATTAGTGCTCATATTGAATGATGCAGGTCATCATTCTGATATATCAGCAAATAAATATTGATTCAAAATTAAATATATGGCCTGCATCATTCTTTATGAGTACTAATGTTATGCTTTTATGTCTTTATGTCTTTATATTTTTTAACTTTTTTGTAATAAACATTTATTTTGTTTATGAATTTGTGTACCACTGTCCTTCTCTGGTATCAGTAAAATCCGCAAGGTTTCTATATATATATATATATGAAAGTAATAATTCACACACAGTCCAAGTGCAATCAGGATAACTTGCATTGTGTGGTCAAGGCAAACAGTACACAACAAACCTGATGGAAGGGCCCACCAGGAGCGCTCATGAATACCAACAGTGTGTAGCGGAGCAGGTATCAGCTGAACTGACAGTGGTTGTTTCAGCGGCGGCCTGTTCATTAGGGGCTCACGGGCGCCACCCCCCATCCATGCATCTGGTCCCCTGATCTACATGCCGGGCACCCAATGCATGGATTACAATGGCGGTGGTGTGTTTTTTTTGAAGCATGTGATTAGACCCAGAGGCTCTAATAGGCTTCAAAAAAGGGTGGGTTCGGGGTGCAAAGCACTACGCCCTGATCTCACCCAGTTGTGTGACAATAGCGAATGAATATTCGCTATCGCCACACTAATCCTCCTCCCGGCCAATCAGGAAGCGGGTCTTGAGACCCGTCACCCGATTGGCTGAAAGGACAGGTGATCCTATTGGATGCCTAGGAGGAGGAGGGAGGAGCCACACGGCGGAAGCCGCCGTGATGCAGAAGAGGAGGAGAGGACACAGGAGCTGCTGCTCGCAGGAGCCCTCAACCCGCCCACCGCTCGTAGGAGCCCACAACCGGCCCCCACTGCTGGCCGCCCATAGGAGCCCTCAACCTGCCCACCAGCAACCCAGATAAGGTAAGTGCCATCTTGAACCCAAACGGGAAGATGTCAAAGGCAATTGTGAAACCTAAGCTTTCTTTTCTCGCCTGACATCTTTCCCTGCCGCTAATACTGTCCCTAACTAACGGGGAACCTGTCCCTACACTACCCACAGGCAGATGCGTGCCAAAACCTAGGAAGCAGGGACTTAAAAATACTCTGCTGACCCAAGATGGTCACCTGGATGCAGCGCAGCCAATCAGAACGCCGTCTCCAGAAACCAGAAAACCACAGAGAAACCGGGTTCCCCCTGACTTCCTCTCCAAGCTGTGATTCTGCTCCGGTCGGTGTGACCTACCGTGGAGGAAGCAGACTGCACCTGCACAGTCTACAAGTTCTTCAGTTAATTATAGAACACCTAAACCTATGTCATGGTGATAAGGGGGGGGAGGTGTATGTAGGCCAAGTAAAGGAACAGCAGAGTGTTGTCTCCTTGGGATAAGATATGTGTCACTGGCAGGATCCTCAGGTGAAATTTAAAGTTTTAACACATCCAGCTGTCACATTTAAGGACTGGCAAGCTGCAATATCCTATTTTTGGGGGGTTTAATATGATTTCAGGTTTTGGAAGGTGTAATGGCTTTCAGTGACTCTTGAAGGTTGATGTAGCTCATTTTATTTATCCTGAACCTGTCCTTTTATTATTAGCATCATTATTTTATGTACACCTAAGCAGCTCTATCAGCAAAATTTGAGTGGTTACAGCAATTTTACAAGGACATCAGTTTTCCCTAACAACTTTGGTTATCCCAAACAACCATCCAATCATATACAAGGAGCATTGCCATACTTTTTTCTCAGGTTACCAGTGAACAATACAACCATTATAGCTAAACTCCAGGTATGGCCTTAGTAGTTTTCCTACATTATGGACTACTTTAAAGTGGTTTATATTCATTTTTTTAAACAACCAACAAGACAGATACAAAACAGAACATACACATTGGGATAGAATACCCCTGCAATTTCAAGATCCAATCACTTTGTTTATCGAGCCTCAATTAAAAAAATAACCCAATTGTTTTGGCAATTAGCTCATACACAGTATAACCGTACTAAACTTAAGTTATATTTAGTACGCCCTGTGGGGGCTTATCCAGCCACTTAGCCCAAATTATACTATACTTACTGGGACATCCCCTATTCATATAAGTATCTCTGTACATTGGAAGATTGTTGTTAACCAGTTGTTTCCAATATAAAAGTGTAGGGGTAATAGGTTACTTCCAATGTAGAGCGACAGCTTTTCTTGCATAAAATATAGTAGTGTTAACAAACACCCACTCTTACTCAGTAGGGAAAATAGCCTCCACTAAGCCTAGCAGACACACCGACATTGAAAGCGGAAGAGGGACAAAAGTAATAGAGTTCAGCTAATCCACCACCTCTGCCCAAAAAGTTGCTATGTATGGGCAGGACCAAAAGATGTGTGGGAAGTCCCCCCGAGCCGCACCACATCGCCAGCATTTGGAGGAGCACACAGGATTTATCTTATATAATCTACATGGTGTAAGATATGCTCTATGAACTGATTTTAATTGGATCAAGCAGGATCTAAAGGATATTAAAAATCCAAGAGGGAAGTCCCACACACCCCTCCAGTCCTCCATGTTCAAATCTGGTATATCTCGTACCCACCTATCCCTAAAACCTTAAAATGATGGGAGGGAAATTAGGATAAGATGAGAGTATAATCTTGAAATGGGTTTCCCCATACACTCCGACCTAAGTACTGATTCTAGAGTGGATTGTATAATCATTAGATTATCCTGTGGGAATTGGGCATGGAAGGCATGGGAAAGCTGAAAATATCTAAATAAATGAGTGGGGCAGGTTAAAGGTTGAGGTAAGAGTAAGTAGACAATCTCCAATCAGTGACCACCTGAGAGATTAATTTAATATTATCCTTAGTCCAAGCAACTGGATCTGGTAATTTGTAATTTTGAGTAAATGTAGGATTTAACCATAAAGGAGCATTTGGAGAGATCCCATCCTTAAGGTAATGCTCACATCTCAGGATAGTATTAAGCATTGGAGCGGTCAGTTGGTAAGGTGCCTTACGACACCTAAACACAAGAGCCTTAAGAGCTTCTGTAGATCCCACCGTCGTGGCTTCTAGCAAGGTGGAGGAATTAGATAAATCAGTATTCAACCACCATGCGGCCGTAACCAACTGGGAGGTTAAAAAATATTTATATAAGTACGGAAAAACTAGACCACCCTGATCGTATGGGCGCATAAGGGTGGTCAATTTATATCTGAGGTTCTTGGATCCCCACAGAAAGGATGAAAAAAGTTGGTTTAATCTTGTAAAAAAGGAGCCAGGAAGCCACTGCGGTGTCTAAAGAGATACATATGTTTTCGTATCGGAAGTCTCTACCATTGTCCTTACTGGAACATATTAATCTTGTAAAAATGAAAATGATACCAAAACGTATGAGCCTTATAAAATTCAATAGGAATGCCGTATGGTCCTGGATACTTCCCTGTAGGGAAGGAACCAATGGCCGAGAGGACCTCTTCCGGTGTTATAGGACGTACTAGCACATCTCTCTCATTATCTGTTAACCAGGCCAATGCAACTGAGTCCAACCAAGCCACTAATTCCTTTGGCTGAAAATCCGGAGTCAACTGGGATGTATACAGTGTCTGATAAAATTGAGAAATAGTCTCTAGAATTTTAGGGTGTGTAGAGGCCATGTCTCCTAAGGGGGTACGTATTTCCAAAATCAGAATACTAGACTGTTCCTGTTAGGCCATCATAGCCAAGAAACTGCCATTACGATCCCCCTGCTCAAAGAATGTTTGTTTATTTTTGTATAGATATACCTTCGCCACCTCAGTTATATGCAAATGCAGAGCTCGTTTACCATGGAGTAAAGCGTTAAAGTTAGCCTCTGAAGGGTCTGCAGCAAATTGAGCTGTTTTTTCATCCACCATGGCCTGAAGAGCAACACTTTTTGCCCATTGTGCCCTATTAACTGCTTTAATGGTGGGTATGTATTGTCCCCTAGTATATGCTTTAAAGGCTCCACAATGTAATTGCTGGAGTAGAAGACCCTGCATTAAAATCCTAGAATTCTGCTAAAAGGGGCAGAATTTTATTAACCACATCTGGAGGTGAAATCCAGTGGTTTCCCAATTTCCAATGGGCTGCATCTCAAAAATGATGAAGGCGGAGTAGGAGCATAAGCGGAGCATGGTCCAACAACCCACTAGGCAAGTATTTGGCATCTACTATATCCGCTAGAATAGCCGGATTAGCAAAAGCCAGGCAGTCTTATATGAAGTTGAAAAACAGGAATATTACCTAGTTGATGGGTTTTTCCATTTACCAGGCCAGCTATCTGAGCCCAAGTCAGGAGCTCTCTAGAAAAATATTTAGGAGTAGTAGGTCTATCCAGAACAGGGTCCAGTGTAGCATTGAAGTCTCCCATTATCAATAGCTTAGCTAGACCATACAAGGAAATTTTTTACTAACAGACTGTATAATAGCGTTCCTGAAAAGGGGGGAGGAACATAAACATTGATCACTATGTACCTTTGGCCCCACAGGAGAAACACAGCCAAAACATATTTACCCTAAGTGTCTGAAAGCACATTTTCCACTATGCATGGTAAATATTTCTAATCAGCATCAAAACCCCTCTAGAAAGCGTGGAATATGTGGCATGGTAGGCTTTTTGTATCCATGCCAAAAGTTTGCTGCCCGTAAGATGCATTTCTTGAAGTAGCACTATATGAGGAGTATGGATTTTCAAATATCTAAACAACAATGCTCTTTTTAATTTTGAAATGAGGCCATAAACATACCATGGCAAAACAGAAAACATAATGCTTAAATAATAAACTGTGTTGCAAAGTGATTGATCTTGAAAGCAGCAAACATTTAAATATGAAAATTTCCAAACAATAAAGAGGAAACAGGGAGGGTTATTTACTAAAGGCACATCCACTATGCACTACAATTGCACTGCAATTGCACTTGGAAATGCACTGCAAGGCGTTGATCTGAGGGGGACATGCAAGGAAAATAAAAAACAGCATTTTTGATGTACATGATTGGATGATAGAAATCAGCACAGCTACCCCTCATTTCATATCTTCCCCTCAGATCTTCATGACTGCACTTTCAAGTGCACTTGGAGTGCACTTGCATTGCACTTGTAGTGCAGAGTGGATTTGCCTTTAGTAAATCAACCCCAATGTGTATGAACAAACAAAAAAGAAAAGATAAGAACACATCCCATGGACGTTAGTTCGCCATGCTTAGATGGGTGTTAAATAGAATTATTATCCTTTAACAGGGGCTCCAACATGTACCCCCAAGAACATTATTGAGTTACCTCTGGACCAACTTACAGCTTCTCTTTCCTTGCCCCAGATTATTGATCTAGGGTAGGAGTGAGGAGTCTGTTACGATTGGGGTTACCCCCCTTTTTTTTTTTCTTTGAGAACTATATTTTTTTTCTTCTTGGAATATAGTTGTCTATTTTTGAGTACTGTTTCTCTCTTAGAGAGTGCTTTAGACACACGGCCTACAACATAGAGCCAGTAAAACCATATCTTGCACTGATGAGGGCTACAAAGACTGAAACTGCTGTATACTTGATGACGATACTGTCTCTGTAAAATGAAGGCTATATCTGTGCTAAACACCAGCAGTTCTGAATTAACGGATAGCTTAAAGGGGCAAAAAGGGAAAAGTTTGCATTATTCTGCGCAAACTGGGCTCCTTGTGTTTGGGTTTTGTGCTGGAGGTGAGGATGTGTAAATGCTGGATCATGGTATCATAGTATCATTGTATGTAAGGTTGAATAAAGACAATAGTCCATGCAGTTCAACTTGTGTAGGTGAATGTGTGCCAGTGTCTATAATTATTTCCCATAACCCTGTATGTTGTGTTATTTAACATGCACATCCAAGAGTCTTTTAAAAATATCCATACTCGGAGTGCGCATGCGCGGGACTCCAGGCGAGACGCAGTAGCCGGGAGCTCCGCACCGCTCCAGACTAACAACGGCCCCACAGCCCGGAGCGAACTGACGATCGGCCGGTACACACTACCCCAGGACCCAGAAACAGAAGGGGACACAACCTATGCCCAGTTTGCTTCCCAAACGGGAAGCCCAGAGGCAACTCCCTTTTCCCAACGGAAGGGCCCAAGATGGTGGCTGCACACGCTACTAGAAACAAAGCGGAGGTCAGTACAGAGGGAATGATAGCTTCAGGGGACATTATACTACCCATAGGGGACCCAGCTACACTGGATGGTCTCCTTCCCATCCATCAAGCTTCCCCAGCATCCACAGAATCCCTTTTAAGGGGTATAGATGCAGACTATCTGACCTCTCCTGAACCAAACACTCCTGGGAGTATTAAAGACTTTCAACAACAGGTCTCATCTGTGCTTTCAATACACTATGACCTAGGACAACTGCTAAACAGATTCCCAGAGATGCTATCAGCAGGCCTCAGGCACAACGCAGAACAAATAACTTCAACCATTAAAGCAGAGATCACAGGCCTGGGGTCTCGCATAGACACCTTGGAGCAATCATTAGACCAAACAACTTCCAGAGTTATTCAGAACTCCTCTTGTATACAAACTCTCCAAGACCAACTTGACATTGCGCTCTGCAAAATAGACGAACTTGAAAACAGGAGCAGACGTTACAACTTCCGCATCAGAGGTCTTCCCGAATTGGTGCAAGATGTCCAGGGATCGGTGAAAACCCTAATTAAAAATGTAATCCCGGAGGATCCAGAACACAAATTAGAATTAGATAGGGCACACAGGGCCCTTCAACCACCTCGCTCCGATCGTCTCCCGAGAGATATAATTGTAAAGCCCCATTTCTTCTCAATTAAAGAAGAAGTCATGAAAAAATCCAGAGGCATGGACAAACTATCACTCCTAGGACACCAAATCCAAATGTTCGCGGATATCTCTCCCACCACCATTCAGAGACGCCGCTCTCTTAAGCCCCTGCTCAACGCACTTCTACAAAAAGAAGTAAAATATTGGTGGTCTTTCCCGTTTCGCCTGAAGTTCCAATACAACAACAAAACCCTAGGCTTCTCTAGCCTGCAGGAAGGCGAAAAAATCCTCAGTCAACTAGGGATTATCTCCCAAGAAGCAATGGAGACCTCATCATCGGTCCATCAACAACCCTCTAAGCGACCCCCACCGGGTAGCCCCGCTCTGCCACTGTGGCAGAAACAGAAACCCAAGAGGCAACGAGAAGCCTCTCACCCACAACGTTGAAGAACCCATGCATGCCTCAGGATTCTTTTTCCTCATGCCTCATAAGTCACAGTGAGGAGTAGGGACTCCTGCCCCATGGAACCGGGCATCCCTTTAGGAGAACCCAAGAAGATCCTCATCTGACTTTTACCTTAAAACTGGGGAGAGCAAATAACTGTCTTGATTATCCAGGATCAAGGGACTGGACCCTTTCCCCGATCCCCACACCAATACTTGATTCCTTCCCTTACCCCTCCCCATCCCCCTCCCCTTTTCAAACTCGATTCCCTTCTGCCTCTCCTGTCTCCTGAAGCCAGGGGGACTGGTACTTTGGAACTGGTTCCTTTAGAGAAGTCAACAACGAGCCTACACCAGCACGTCCAGGAGGCTCAGGACTGATTTGAAGCAACCCTTTAAAGTTTATCACTCCATTAGGCGTATTGTTCCTGCCACCCCTTTGAGAACCTTCTCTGAGCCGAATAACTGTTATTGTTTCTTTAGGTTCTTTCATTGTTTATTTAGGCCGAGACTTATAGTATGCTTACTGCGGGGCCGCAGGGCTGGAGCGGGATCTCATGCTCCTCCCCCACCGGTATATCGGAGAACAGCCTTTCGATACTCGTTGGGAGTACAACCCAAATTGGGCTTGGTTTTCCATCTGGCCTCCCATTTTGGGAGCCCGAGTGAGGTTGGCGGCTGCCATCCCCACTCTCTGGACTTCCTGACTCCGGACGGGTCAGGAACTCCCCCTCTGATTAGTTTTTACTTGTGTTATTTACATCTTAAATTTTTCTCCTCTACCTACAAGTCTTATCTTCTCTCCTTTGACTTCTACCTCTGCCTTAATTTTCTTTTCCCTATTATGATATGTTTCCCTTTTTTTTCCAGCTGTCAGAGTGGTCCATTGGATGCTTCAAACGAAGCCCTCGAACATCTTCAGCTCCCAAATGAACCTCAATGGTCTCTCCCCGTTCCAGGTGGGTAAGTCACTTGAATGCTCATTTACATCCTCCTACTCATGTCCATGGCTAATACACTTTTATCCAACCCCTTCTTTAAAGTAGTGTCGCACAATACCCAAGGCCTCAACTCCCCCATCAAAATGAGAAAAGCCCTCCAACACTACCACTCTGAGAATTGGGGTGGTTCTGATTCAGGAAACTCATTTCCCGATATCATACAATCCCTCCTTTTTACACAATAAATTCCCGTCCTTCTACATGGCAAAAGCAGACTGCAAAAAAAGGGGGGTTGCCATTCTCTTTGCCAAAAATCTACCGTTCACTCACTCTCTTACAGTCAAGGATAAAGAGGATAGGTACATCTTAGTTAAGGGATTGATAAAAGGGGAGGTTTACACATTTATTTCCTATTATGCCCCCAACCAGAACCAGGCCGTCTTTTTCTCAAAATGAATTAGAAAACTAACCCCACACCTTGAGGGGATGGTCATCTTGGGGGGTGATTCAAACACAGCATTTGACAATTTACTAGACAAATCGACACCCAATAAACCACGATCTAAAAAACCACCTAAACAGAGCACAAAAGTGGCACAGACCCTAAATTCGCTAGGGTTGATAGACTCCTGGAGGGAGCTAAACCCTCACTCCAAGGACTATACTTTTTTCTCACACGGCACATACTCTAGAATCGACCAATAGAGTTGAGCGAACCTCTGGAAGTTCGGGTTCTGCTGGTCCGGCCGAACTTCGGGGCAAAGTCCGGGTCCGGTTTCGGACGGAACCCGAACGATCGCACGGACACCGAACCCCATTGAAATCAATGGGGACCCGAACTTTTAGGCACAAAAATGGCTGTAACAAAGTCCTGGAAAGCCCTAGAGGGCTGCAAAAGGAAGGAAATGGGGGTAAGGGTGGGACAAGTGACCTACAAAGAAATGGGGACAGGGAAATAACTTCAAATATTAAAAAATAAATAAAAACATAAAAAATGCAAAAATGGAGGTGAATGTGGATCATCTTCAAACTGTGTCTGAAAAGTATTAATTAACGGTAGAAGTCATATAACTGTTCTAAAATCATCTTCAAACTAGGGCAAGTGCCCTACAAAAAAATGGGGATAGGGAAAATAAATTAAAATCAAATAAAAAATGGGAAGGGGGGTGGATGTGGAGTAGGAGCCTAGAGGTTGACTAGGCCGTGACCGTGGCAGTGTAGGTGGAAGTGGTGGTGGTAGAGGAGTAGGAGGAGGTAGCCAACATGTTTTTTTTTTTTGTATTGAGGCCTATTCAAAAAAAGAAGTATATGAATGGCTGTGTGAGTCCGGTCTAAATGTTTATTCTGCACAAGGTACAGACAAGTCTTGTGGGATCCATGCCTGATTCATTTTAATAAAGGTTAGCTAA
>BLSH010087410.1:132141-151580 GCA_018402905.1 Glandirana rugosa
GTTGGGTCCTCTCCAAGACAAACCGGTCTCTCTTTCCAGTACACAACTAAAAACCTTATCTCCCCCAATTAATTGTAATATTTAAACCAGTTAACTCCCTCCTTACAACTATGGATCCATTCCCTAGCTAAAAAGTCGGGTACACTTCCCCTTCAACGAGAACTCCAACAAGTGGTATCTTCCCCCTTGACAATGTAAGTAGCGGTGGCTAAACCTGTACAAATGAGAATCAGGACTGTCAACAGTCTTCAGACGATCCTCAAACTCTTCTAACCCTCAGGTCTAATTGGAGGAGCGCGGGGAGCGCGCCCAGCACTAGCCGAATGGGAGGACGTCTATTGACGTCCTCCCGGCATTTTAGAGCCGCGCTGTAGCCGTCATTCGGCTATAGCGGCGGCGCGAGGAGGTTAATCTGGACTCCCAATCTTCTCAAACTCCTAGCAGACTTCTGACAACTGTCAGGACTAAGAGTAAACATGTCCAAATCGGTGGCGATGAATGTAACAGTTCCCCCTTCTATGGTGAACAACCTCAAGAGCAACTTCCCCTTCACATGGGCTGAAAAATCGATCCCTTACCTAGGTATCAACATTCCTCCCTCAATTGACCAAATTTATAATGTTAATTAACCCCCTCTATTCCAAAAATCAACACATGACCTTTCTCTCTGGCCAAACAGAACCTCTCCTGGGTTGGTAGAATACATGCAGTAAAGATGACCCTACTCCCCCGAATCCTATACTACTTCAGAGCCCCCCCTATCCACATATCTAAAAGTAAACTGTCAAACATGCAATCTGCCATCTCTCAACTCATCTGGGGTAAAAAAGGCTAAGGATTCACGAACAGAACCCTCTTTAGACCCAAAATGAAAGGAGGCCTTGGGGTACCGAACTTATGGTGGTACTACCAAGTAGCTCAACTTGCCCAAATACCTATTATACACTCTATAGGAGAGAAACCAGACTGGACATATATTGAGAGACAAGCTACTCCTGGGCACACCCTGGACTATTTACTTTGGTGCGACCCCAAAATCAGGCCACCCATACTTGCTCCTACGCTTTCACACTCCATGGCCCTATGTGACAAACTCCACAGGCACACAACCCTGATTTCACCCTGGCTCCCATTATCTCATATATTACACAATCCTAGTTTCCCACCAGGGGAAGACGAGAAAGTCTTTCTCTGGTGGGTAAACAAAGGGCTATATAGAATTGGCCATTTCCTAAATGCGTCCAGCCCATTGTCCCTTAGACACTGCAGAAATGTACTTGAAATACCCTCATCGGAACTTTATGATTCTTTCAACTTTCACATTTTCTGAATTCTCTCCATCCCAGCAAGTGCAAACCCCTTACAGTCACTCCTTATGAGCAGTGGTGCTCGAGATTATCAGACATGAGAGGGGGAATCTCCCCTATCTATGCTGCACTAGCAGAACCTATAGACAAAACCAATTACATGGCACTGGGACCTGGACATGTGGCATAACCATTTCTCAGGAGCATTCAAGGGGTTCCACAATGTATATCTAATTGAAACCAACTTGAAGGTAATGACTAGATGGTATTTATACCCTACTCGTCTATCGAAATTATATACCTCCTCTTCCCCCTTATGATTCAGGGACTGTGGTCATATGGGGACACTGGTACACACTTTCTGGGAATGCCCACGTATCAGGAGTTTTTGGAACCATATTTTTCAGCTGATTAGAAAGATCACGGGAATCCAGATTAATGAGAGCCCTGTGATTGCTCTTCTAAACCAGAAAATTCCCCATATTAGCCAAAACTCACAAATTTTGATTGGCTTTATCCTAACTGGAGCTAAAATAACGATAGCCAAGGCATGGAAAAAACAGTCAGTACACACCAGACAGGCTATTAAGAAAATCTCCTGGATATTACTGCAGGAGAAAACCTATCATACTATAAAAGATTCTATCAGGAAATTCGAAGCAATCTGGGAACCATGTGCTTTATACGTGGGTGTACCTCTATGAGGGGTTGAACGTGTCACCTTGATCAGCAGGGCCCAATTGTCCATAACCAAATGTTCTCCATTCTGACAGCTCCCCTGTATGTCTAATTCTCTTTCTATACTTTTCTCCATCCTCTCTGTCACTCTCTTCTCTACTCACCCTCCATTCCTTCCTGTGTGGTTTAGAGTTATGTACTCTTAGGATTCTTTGGGAAAACGAAGGTTTACCCCTGCTCTGGAAACCCGGTTAACTTTCCCATTGATCTCTTCTTTCATATTAACCACCTGCCTGGGTCCTCAGAGCTGGCTATAACAAATAAGATCATCTGTTGCCAAAACCTACAGAAGCAACCCTAGGCATTAAGTACTGATTTCATTTGAATCACTCCTCCCTACTATTGTTAAATTGTCTTCTATTTGGTTTTTACTTAAGTGCCGAGGGACGAGTGGACATCCCACACCTCCTGTTGGCCTCCATACAGATACCCCCGAAGAGGGAGGGGGATGCGTGGGGGGCTTGCCTTGGGGGTGGGGCGGACTCGGGGGGGTCGTATCCCCCCACGCCGGTCCACAGCTGGTTCCCATTAGGGGTGAACTTGGGGGGGGGGCGCCTCCCTGGGGTCGCCTGAGTCCCCGGGGCGGGGCCCTGACCTGCTCCCCTTAACAGCCGAATGTATTTTGTGTCCAACAGGTGAGTTGGAATATTTTCTTCCAAGCTATTTCAAAATGTTTTTGTAAGACTAAAAATTTGGATTAATGAGTACTAGAAAGACCTTGTTAGCTGCAACACTTATGTATTTCCCTATAACAATTTACTTCAACACGGTTTTCCCTGATATATTATATGTTGATAAACAACAATATCCCCTAGGGGGATAATATTGTAAATCCTTCCTTGTTTTCTTTTTAAATCAATAAAAATATTGAAACATAAAAATATCCATATTCCCCGCAGCCACCACCAATTGTGGAAGAGAGTTTCACATCCTTATTGCCCTGACAGTGAAAAACCCCTGCGCAGTTTAAAGCTAAACTGCTTCTCCTCCAATCTCATATTGTGTCCCCTTGTCCTCTTACACTCCTTGAGAATGAATCATTTTTTCCTATGCTGGGATCGCCATTGAGGTACAGTATTTGTGAATCACTATCATATCTCCTCTCAAGTGTCGTTTCTCCAGCAAGAATACATATAGTCCCCTTATTAGTTTTGTTGCCCTTCTTTGGACTATCTCCAGCTCCAGCACATCCCTTCTGAGGTCTGGGGACCAGAACTGGACGGAATACTCCAGATGTGGTCTAACCAGAGTTTTATAAAGTGGGAGAATTATCATTCTATCTCTGGAGTATATCCCCTTTTTTATGCATGCTAAAATTCTGCCGGCTTTGGTAGCTGCAGCTTGACATTGAATGCTATTGCTCAATCTGTCATCTACTAGGACCCCCGGATTTTTCTCCATCCTTGATACTGCCAGTGGTTCTCGTGGTCGGGGGTGGTCGTGCTGGATGATCCGCCATCCATCTCCAGCAGGGGTGCTGTTGGTTGTGCCGCCCCCCACCCCCAAAAATAGTGAGCACCAGCCCCCACTGCTAAGAAGCTTGAAACAACAGTATGTAAGTTGGTAATACTAGTTCTGTATCTTGGCTATATAACAACAGATCCAGATGCATGGATGGCTAAAAAGGCAAAAAGGAATGATTTGCATGACTCTGCCCATTTACCCATAAGCAACAACTGAGCTCCTTGTTTTTGAGTTTTGTGCTGAAGAGAAGTACGTGTATATACCTTCTGCTATGAAGCCTTGTACACATGTGCAGATTGTTGGCTAACCAAACGTACAACTTTTGTCCAAATTGGCTGTTGGCAGTTGTGTCTAGCGTTCTGATGGTAGTCAAGTAATTGGCCAACAAAGCCGAACGTAGTGATGTGTTACGAGCGTATTGTGAGGAAGTTCAGGTGAATGTGATTTGTCAATTAAGAAAGCAGGTTTACACGACCGAACACTTCCTAGGTACCAAGCATGCATGTTTGTACTTCCAACTTTTTGTTGGCCAACTTCTGTACACACGAGCCAACAATCGGCCAATGCCTTGTTGGCCAGCAAAAGTTTTCCAGTCTTGTCCTCCAACTTCTGTTGGTCGACAATTGGAAATCGGCTGTCGAATCATGCGTACTAACGGTCGGATTATCAGCCAACAGGCTGTTGGACTACCGTCGTTGGCCGATAATCGGGCCGTGTGTGCGGGCCTTTAGAAGACAATGCTGTATGTCAGGTTACAAATGGTAAGCTATTTTTCCAGCAAAGTGATGTTCATTGAGCCTGATTTAGGGCTGAAGTTAAGACCATTTGATTTTCACAGCTGTTTGTAAGTTGCTTTTCATAGCAGTTAAAACAAATACTAGCACTGCAAATTAGACCTCAAAAAACAAATGCTGCTTTGTAATTAATCCAATTTATTAAAACAAACAGAGGTGTTTCATGGCCCCTCCGTTCCAAGCAGTAATGAACATTAAACCAAATTCTTTTAAAATGTTTCCTTTTCTCCCTCCTCAGCTTCCACTAGTTCACTTCAACGTCCCCTGAGTGTTTTATACCGCCGAACAGACAAATTGTTTTGTAATAATTGCAGATCTTGCTATCAAGAACAAATGCATTAATCCATACGTTACTCTAAATGGCACATTAAAAGTCTACAAAATGTACTTAGAAAGTAATTTACTGTACTGGGTGAATTGTTTTTAAAGTGTGTACGGTGTGATTTTGAAACAAAGTCTCGTAGATTACAAAGAATGAAAGAATGTTTTTTTTTTTTTTTTTTAAATGTGAAAGTCTTAAAGGGGATATGTATTATTTTCTATTTTTATTTTTATTTTTTCTATATTTATTTTTATTTTTTTCAGCTATACATGTGTAAGAGATGGGCTTAATTTAAATATAACATACTTCTTACTACATATATTGAATCCCAACCACGACACTACCTGCCTGGAGTTTGCATGTTCTCCCTGTTCCTGTGTGGGTTTCCTCCAGTACTCCGGTTTCCTCCCACACTCCAAAGACATGCTGGTAAGTTAATCGGATCCTGTCTAAATTGGCCCTAGTATATGTATGAATGTGAGTTATGCCTCGTACACACGGGACGACGATCGTACTTACGATTGTCTCAAATCGTATGTTGCATAATGTAACTTGCATACTGACTGCACTCCATGATCGTACGACCACAGAACGTTCAGGTGCCTGTAATTAGCATCCGGCCGTTCCTGACTTTGGAGCATGCATGTTTTGCACAATACAACTTGTTGTACCAACTGCTCTGTACACACGATACAACGGTCGTATGAGCACTTGTTGGTACGCCAAGTTTTCTAGTCTGCTCATACAACTCCCCTTGTACGACTGTCGTATGTCGGCTGTTCTAATCGCGCATACGAACAATCGATTTCGCATACAACGGTCGTTAGTACCACCTGTTGTATACGATCGTCGTCCCGTGTGTACGAGGCTTTAGGACTGATGTGAATGTACAGTATATATGTAAAGCGCTGCGTAAATCGACGGCGCTATATAAGTACCTGAAATAAATAATAATAAATAAACATATATGGTTCAGGAACCTTGCTTCTAGGTACAATTTGTATTTATAAGGCCTCATACACACGGACGTTTCTAAAAAAATAAACCAAACGTCGGGCACGACATCAAGGAAAAAAAGTCGGCGTTTTTCGGCGTTATGCATCGGCGTTTTTGAGCGTTAGTGAGCGTAGGCGTCAATAGGCGTTTTTTTAAAAAAATCATCCCTCTGCTATTTTTCAACCTAAAAACGTCGGCGTCAAAAATGCCAGAAAACGCCGGTATAATATTAGGTGGCGTTTGTTGGCGTTTGTTGGCATATTGTGGCGTCGGCGTCAAAAAATGCCAAAACGTTACAGCCTCAGAACGCGATGGCTGTGGGTTCCAGTTTCAGCTCACTAACGCCGACGTCATCTACAGCTCAAAAACGCCGACGATTTTATGGGGCCATTGACTAACATGGAGAGCTGCAAAAAACGCCGGCGTCAAAAAACGTCCGTGTGTATGAGGCCTTAATGGATGGGGATTCTTGGTTGCTCTTGGCTATTGTTTCTTGGTTTGTGTCTTCTGATGGTTGTGTCTCCTTTCAATTCTACTCTGTAGGCTCAGACTGATTGAAAACAAAAGATGCTCTGACATCTATAATGAGGTAAAACACCCATAATTCTCAAGAGGCAATCTAGACTACCTTATTTTTTAGCTAGGAGGGAGTTTAGGAGCAGCGCTTTGAAATTATGCCAAAAAAGAGGTATGATTGTACTCAAAATAATAAAGTGATTTGGAAATGTTGCCACATGCTTAATAATTCATGTACAGTATGGATTTTAATAGTAGGTCCCCATTTACAGGAAAACTCCATGTTCATTAAAATATATAATATAGCATATACAATTGGCACACAAGACATTTTGTAATGTAATGTTATTAAAAATGATCTTTCAGTTTCAAATCACTAGGGCTGTCATTTTCTAAAACTGTTTGTCAGTGCATGGTATGCCCCCAAAAAAGTGAATTCTACCTGTGTGATTGGCCTACCCATCCTCTCAGAAGTCTGAATTAAGATACAAGTAAAATTTTAGGCTTCTCCTGCAGAAGAAGTTTCATTTTTGGTGAGATACTCCCAAAGGGTACAAATTCTGGATGGACCCTCTGCGCACTGCTATACACCCTTTCCAGCAAACTAGGCAAATGTAAAATAGGGATTTTTAGTTCACATATATTGCAATATATGTTTAAAGATGACCAACTGCACCAAAGTAATCCCTCTTCTGGCCAGCCCTACACTGCTTTGCACTGCAAATGCTATGGTGGACACTATGCCAACCTGGGGCATAGAGACACAGAGTGGGGGGGGGGGCTTCTAGGTCCCAAAGGGCTTATTTGCAGTTGCAGCCTGGGACGGGACAGGGAGGCAGTAAAAATAGGCATTTGAGCCGTGTTTTTCTTGCCCTCTTCTTCATACATTAACCTCCATGGAGGTATGATTACGTCAGATTATTGCGTGTCAAAGCGGTACATTGTTTTGCATAGAAATGTGGCATTTTATATTGTAGGCCTGTAATTCTTAGGAATAACTCACTTATAGCTGTCCAAACAAGAGTCTAGTAGACTTCCCGGGTATGCTTAAGTTTGAAACACAAAATCATAAATTATAATATAATAAATAACTATAAATAATTATAAAAAATAATAATATAATAATAATAAAATGTATTCAATAATGTAATCAAATAAAAAGCACTGAAATTTGCTCAGTTGCAGAATTGTCGCTGTCGTCACTTTCAGTGTCTGATGATAAATTTCTCCACCAATCAGTATCACTCAATTCTGCAAGTGATTCTTATTTACTATCGCTGTTTTCTAGCTGATCAAAAACTGCTTTTGACGTAAAGGGACACTTTTTGGATGCCATGGACATTCTCAAGTTTCCAGGCAGGAAGAATCACATAAATAATATAAAAGTGCATGCAGGGCACTGGGCAAACCACTAGGGACAAAGGGGATGTGAAATGATTTGATACAGCAATGTAATCTGTAAGATCACAGTGTACTGTATGTGTTGTGTGTGTTTCACTTTTTGAATTTCCCGCCGGTCTCCGCCCCCATGTGACGCGATGCTCGCAGGGAACGAAGCCCGGCACACAGTGCCTCGGGCGGAGGACACATCCCGCCGACACAGCGGGGGGACATCGCAGGTTCCCGGGGACAAGGTAAGCAACTTTGCCGGGATCCAGTGATGCGATCCCGAGTGTGGCTCAGGGTTACCGCATTTAGTAATGAAAATTCACCCCAAGCCACACTCTGGAATACCGCTGAGAAGGTTACAAAGCGATACTAAAGGTTTTTTTTTTTTTTTTGTAAAATAACAAAGATGTCATACTTACCTCCTCTATGCAGCGGTTTTGCACAGAAAGGCCCCGATCCTCCTCTTCTGGGGTCCTCCCGCGGTGCCCCTGTCTCCTACTCTTCTCGAGTGCCCCATCAGGGAATCGCTTTCCTTAATGGCACTCATGCTGGTGCGCTCCCGTGTCCTGCTGATGCGTCCATTGACACAGACAGCAGGACTTGGCACCGCCCTCTGGCTCCTGCATCACTGGACTTGATTGGCAGCAGCGGGAGCCAATGGCTCTCCTGCTATCAATCTATCCAATGAGGACAGAAACCCACGGCTGGAGCTGCTCCATTGCCACATTTGGCACCTTTCGGGGGGGGGGGGGTTGAGCGGGTACCGCTTCCAAATGTTTTACCTACGGCGAAGTCATCTGGAAGTTCGGCCCCCCTCCTCCTTCCCCTACTGCCGATCCATTCACAAGGCGCAGCACGCTTTGTGCATGCACAGTAGAGACCCGGCTGTGAAGCCTCAAGGCTTCACTGTCTGTTTCCCTTACCCGAGATGGCAATGGCTTGAAAAATCGGCTAGGGTGCAGACACCGCTGGATTCTTAGACAGATAAGTGTCTTATTATTAAAGGTCAGCAGCTACAGTATTTGTAGCTGCTGACTTTTAATTTTTTTTTTTGAAGGAGCTCCTCTTTAATTGAGTAACCTGGCGTTAGAAGCTAATTGGCTACCATGCACAGTTGCACCAGATTTTGCACACTCCAGTTTTAGTAAATCAACCCCAGTCTGTCCAGGACAGTATGGTCACCTGCTGACTTGACACCATCCACAGGCAGCTTCATTTTTCAGCGAGTCACAGAAATTGAATCCAACACAATGTTATTTCAGCTAACTCAGTGGTTCTCAACTCCAGTCCTCGGGACCCACCAACAGGCCAGATTTTATGTATTACCTTGGGGAGATGCAGACTAGAACACTGCAATCACTGAACAGCAAATGATATCACCTGTGATGTATTTCAGTTATCCTGCAAACCTGGCCTGTTGGGGGGTCCCGAGGACCGGAGTTGAGAACCACTGAGCTAACTGCAGTACAGAGGATATTTATCCCAGTCCTTTGAAGTGTAAGAGGACACTGACTTTCCTAATGTAGCCCAACATCTAAGGACTGGTAGGTTGCAATATACAGTATTACATGTTTGATCTTGGGTTCTGATATCCTTTAAAACCACTTTAACTTTACCTTCCTCTTTCTTTTCCAGCGTATTTCATAAAACTGTTGAAAGTTCAACATTTCATTGTCATTTTGTAGAAACCAAACTATAAATGTCATAGTGGCTAAGTGGTTAGCACTTCCACGTAGCAGTGCTAGGGTTGTCAATTTGAATCCCTAGCACGGCATGGCCTACATGGAGCTTGCATGTTCTCCCTGTGTTTGTGTGGGTTTCCTCCCACACTCCAAATACATGATGGTAGGTTATTTGGTTCTGTAATGGATGAAATTAATGGTTATGAAGAAATGCCTATTTCATCGTATAAAGTATACTATATGCCTTATACACATATATGTTATTGCTACTGCTTATCACCTTACTCAAAATGGCTGCTAGATCACCCCTCCCTTAGAGCCTACACCCAAGACTGAGATTGTCAACATCCTGGAAGGAAATTACACTTTAATAGATACATCCAATCATGAGCTTATATGATCTTTACTATACCTTATCTATGCCATGTCTATATGCATTTCCTGAAATGTATATACTGATGCTATATAAGCTTAGCAAAGCGGAACAATAAAGCAGAAGTATCTTAACCCCGAACCTTGGTGTCAGTGTGTGATCTTCTTCAGTGTGTGCACACATTGTACTGAATCAGGCCAGGGGCAGATATAAGTACGGACGGTTCGGTCCGGTCCAAAACATTTCCTGTCTAAATTAGTATGTATGTGTATGAATGTGAGTTAGGGACCTTAGATTGTAAGCTCCTTGAGGGCAGGGACTGATGTGAATGTACAATGTATATGTAAAGTGCTATGTAAATGAATGGTGCTATATAAGTACCTGTAATAAATAAAGAAGTCCAACTGTGTTCTAATATTTATAATCAGCCTAATCCTACAATTTACATATCGCTGTATAGGTTCAGGCAGGGGCGTTGCTAGGGGGTGGCTATTGGGGCTATAGCCCCGAGTCTTGGGCCCATAGCCCCGAGTCTCTTACCGGGTGGGTGCAGTTCTGCAATTAGCAGGTATATCCCAGTCCAGAATGCAGAAGGCAGGGGCAGACTGAGCCGCTGTAGCGCTGGCTCTGGCGCCGCCCTCACCTACACCTGACTCTACTCCTGGTCACTGGTTGCTAGAGTTGCCTAGTGCCTAGCAACCAGTGACATCACAGCCACGACTCCTTCCCTGCCCAGCATTCAAAGGAGGATCTCTGGGCACCCTGATGTAAGTGGGGGGCTCTCTGGGGACCCTGATGTACGGAGGATCCGCACTCAGATATGTAACAATATTTATATTTATACATATATATATATATATACTCACGCATATGACCTTCTTTACTTCACTGCTATGGGCTCTAGCCCCAGATCTTTTGGAGACCTAGCAACGCCCCTGGGTTCAGGTTGGGTTGGTTAGTGTTGGGTACTGCCATAGATTAAATTAGGAGAGGAAGACACAGAGATGACTTGAGGTGGCACACAGCTTCCTCATATACTTGCAAATAGATGCAACTGAGCAATATGTTTTTGTTCTTTATCGGGAGCAGGTTCAAGAGGTCCTTTTTGCTGGGGAATTTCCTAACGTTTGGAAGACTCCAACCACTAAGTCAAACAAACTGCAGTGCATTGGCTGCGCAGATGTTGTTATGTGAACCCATTTCTGACAAGAATCTGAGTTATGATAGAACAAGCACACTTATACCCATGGGAAAGTACACAGTGGATTGATGTTTACTAAGAAAAAATCGTATCAAGCGTGAAGATACTGCAGGGCACAACAGTCTGTAAGTCTGAAATCCACGCAGACATTTTCCAAACAGCTCACTGAATATTAAAGATGGCATTTCTACAATTGTGGGTTTTCATGAAACTCACCTTGACTCCCCAGAAAAGAAGAACAATGAGTTCCTTGTGCTCCTGCGTCTTTTTTGTAATTTTATTTTAAATTTATGGATTTATATGAGTAGGGCAAAAAATTAAATTGGACTTCAGATTTCCCAGCATGCCCTGCTTTATATAATAATTACAGGTATTTATATGACACTGACAAATGTTATGCATCACTTTACATATTGTACATTCACATCAATGAACTTACAATCTAAGGGGCCTATTTCACATGCAAAGCATATATCGCAAGCACACCATTGTTCTTTAAAAATTATATTATTATTATAGATAACCATATTATTTAATAAAGCAACTCATTAGTCTAGGCACACTGCACTTTTATGCAATACTACTACAATTACTATTATTAACCACTTCAGCCCCGGAAGGATTTCCTAGTTTAGGACCAGAGCACTTTTTGCGATTCGGCACTGCGTCACTTTAACTGACAATCGTGCGACGTTGTATCCAAACCAAATTTGCATATTTTTTCCCCCACAAATAGAGCTTTCTTTTGGTGGTATTTGATCACCTCTGCGTCATTTCTAATCACCGCTATAAACAAAAGAAGAGCGACAATTTTGCAAAAAAAAACAATATTTCTTACTTTTTGCTAAAATGCATATTCAAAAAAAAAATATAAAAAAAACATTTTTTATTCATCGGTTTTGGCCGATTTATATTCTTCCTCATATTTTTGATTAAAAAAATCGCAATCGCGTTTATTGATTGGTTTGCGCAAAAGTTACCGCGTTTATGAATGAAGAAAATTAATTTATGGGATTTTTATTTTTTTGAAATTTTTTTACCAGTAATGGTGGCGATCTGCGATTTTTATCAGGGCTGCGATATTGCAGCATGTCGGATTATTTTGACACTTTTTTGGGACCATTGGCATTTATACAGCGATCAGTGCTATGAAAAGGCACTGATTACTGTGTAAATTTCATTGGCAGTGAAAGGGTTAACCTGCAGGGGGCGCTCTAAGGGTTAACTGTGTTCCCTCAGTGTGTTCTAACTGTATGGGGGCTGGGCTGACAGGGGAGGGGAGTGATCACGGCTCTCATATACAGGAAGCCTGTGATCACAGCCCTTCCCCCTCTGTCAGAAAGGAAATCTGTGTTTACATACACGGATCTCCTTTCTGTCGCTCCTGTAGGGTGATCGTGGGTAATCGGCAGACGTTCAGTCCGCCCTACCCGCTCCCTGGCCCCCCGGTACACAGTGAGCGTGTGAACGTGCCTCTGGCAGCGCGCGCTCACAATACTCATTCTCGCGGCTGCCGTCAGCCGACGGCGTTTGGCGATAACAAGCCAAGTTTCCACCGTCAAGCCATGGCGGGCAGTGGGCAACTGGTTGTTAACCCATTTCTATAAAATCCTCCCATCCCCTCTGTAATATAACACTATGTGTCCTTGTGCCTGTGTTATATAAAAAATATGCAGATCTGTACCTATATCACAGTGGCTGCCAGCGATCACGTGACTCCTTAGCTCTCTTCTCTGCCTGGCTGACAGCTCCAGCGGGCGGGGTTGAGCAATCCCCATGATGTCAGCCAGGGAGGAGTGGAAGAGAGGAGAGAGAGAGAGAGCCGAGGAGTCATGTGATTGCCGGGAGCCGCTGTAATATAGGTACAGATCAGCATATTTTGTATATAACACAGGTACATGGACACATATTTTTATATTACAGAGAGGAAGGGATGCTTTTATAATAAATATGAGAGCAGCAGGAGCTGAAGAGGTGGGCGCTGACAGGAGCAGACAGGCAGGGAGGGAGGGGGGAGAGGATGGAGGAGAGGACAGAGAAGGACAGAGGAGAGCTGCAGATGATGGAGGCACATAAACTAACCACGGTGTCAGAGATCAGCAGCCATGATATACCGTGGTCAGTTTACAGGGGGGGAGGGTAGAACAAGGCAGGATCAGCCAGGTTTTTTAGCGGGGGAGGTTTCTCCACTGGGTACACCAGCAAAACCACATTTTATTAGAGAGGAAAAGGGTTAGGGTTAGAGTTGAGTGAATCTGAACTGTAAAGTTCGGGTTCGTACCGAACTTTGGGGTGTCTGTGACCTGGACCCGAACCCGGACATTTGAAAAAAAGTTTGGGTTCAGGTTCTTGGTTCGCGTATTTGATCCCACCTGTTGAATTGCTGCAGGGCAGCCAATCAACACTCACTAGTTTGCCCTTAGAAGCCATCACAGCCATGCCTACTAATGGCATGGCTATGATTGGCCAGTGCATCATGTGACCCAGCCTCTGTATAAGCTGGAGTCACTTAGTGCTGCATGTCACATGCTCTCAGGCTAGTTTAGGGAGAGGATGCTGCCGGCGCTGTGAAGGACAGATTGCAGATATAATAACATCTCATCCTGCATTACAGAACGATCTGATTCTGGACTAGGTAGAGATTACTACTTCTGCTTTTAGGGACAGATTGCAGATCTAATAACAACTCATCCTGCATTACAGAACGATCTGACTGGACTAGGTAGAGTCTACTGCTTAGAGGGACAGATTATTGTTCTAAAATCATCTCCTAGTTCTATAGGGTCAGGTTCCTGCTGTTGCTGTAAGGGACAGATTATTGTTCTAAAAACATTTTACTTCCTTTTGCAGCCCTCTAGCACTTTCCAGGACTTTTTTACAGTCATTTTTGTGTTGAAAAGTTTGAGTCCCCATTGACTTCAATGGGGTCCGGGGTCAAGTTCAGTACCGAACCCAAACTTTTTCGCAAAGTTCGGCCGAACCCACTGAACCCGAACATCCAGGTGTTCGCTCAACTCTAGTTAGGGTTCTTTCACACAAGTGTTCCCATTAGGTCCGCCTGTCAGTTTTTCAGGCAGACCTGATCGGACGCTCCTTCAGCCCCATGGAACGGCGGATGTCAGCGGTGACGTGTCCACTGACATCCACCAATATCCGATCCAGTCTTGTCTGTGAAATTCAGATGGATGGAAACAGGTGGTCCGTTTTCATCCGATCTCCATAGAGGAGAGCTGGGCTTTGACATGTCCATCTCCGCATAGTGAGCAGAGACAAATCTGTCTCCCGCCTGCTCAGCGGGGATTAGCGCAGCACTCCCTGTTGAGAAATGAGGAGTCCATACACGGACAAGCCCATGTGAAAGGATCCTCAGACAATGTTTATATTGCTCTCTGTGCTTTCCTGTTACAGTGACAGCTGCTCCCCTAATTTCTTGTACAGGTGTCACAAGACAACAAACAGCCAAGGAAAAATCCAAGGAAAAAACCAAGCTCTACTTACCAACCAGCTTGAAATCAGCCAAATTGACCCGTCTAACAGTATGTGTCAAAAGAGGGGATTGGTTACACACATTTGCAAATGCATGCGTAAGCTCGAGTGCCCCGGCAAGGCTCCCTGTGTCCTCTAATCCCTATCTCTGACTTATGAGAGACTCCACAGTGGGAGCACATGCATTCTAATGAGATAGATTAAGGCAGATGGGTTGGAGGGGGCCCAACCCTCCTTAAAGGTACAGGGACACACTGGACACCCAGCATATAGCACAATGGTTGCAAAGGTGCCGTTTACCTGACCAAAATCAAGTATGCAAAATGTAAGCCACTGCCTCCATCTATAACTGGTCTATATAGCAATGAGCATTGGAGGGCATCAAATGACATCAATCACTGTCCCTCTTCCTGATGGGGCCACGGACTCTGGCGCGTGACGTCACTCCCGCGCATGCGCACAGGAGCCGCCAATTGCAACACAATGTCAGTGAAGAAACGGCACGGCGGTCCATTTCTTCACTGCTCATGCCAGCACAGGCCAGTATAGTGTATATCTCCTATACCGTGCAGGTTTAGGAGATATTCACAGAACTTACAGGTAAGCCTTATTATAGGCTTACCTGTAGGTTAAAGTGGCTGTAAAGGGTTTACAATCACTTTAACTTGATAAAGTCCAGAGAAGTGCAACAAAGCTGATAGGGGAGATGGAGGACCCCCATTATAAGGAACAACTAAAAACATTAAAGGTATTCTCCCTGGAGAAGGGGTTTAAAAGGGGAAACGATCTCTATATACAAATCTTTAAATGGTGACTGTATTATTGTGAGGAACCTATTTAATCTAAGGCCTCTAAAAATGACATGTGGCCAGGCAATGAAGTTGGATGAGAAGCAGTTTATCTTAAACTTCGTAAGGGGTTCTGTACTGAGAGGTAAGGATGTGGAACTTCCTACAACAGTTAGTGTTGCCAGCGGGAAGTGTAAATAAATTAGACTTATAGATCTGTTTCTTAGCAAGCACAATGTACAGGGATATGGGAAATGGTAGAGACGCACACATATACACTACATATATATATATATTTATTTTAAGATTAGGGTTGATCAGAGGCAAGCGGTAGGTGCGTTTCCAAAGAGTGCGCCAGTCCAAAGCAGTATTTTTAAGGTCATGGTAGCCCACATTTATTTAAAAGAACGGAAAAGTTCACAATAGACATCAGTAGCCCACGCAGGGGGTTCCACAATTACTGTGATTTGTACAATCAGAGTACTTCAGCCCCCTGGCTTACTCTCTTGCCACACGGCTGCTTCTCAGACCAAAAGAATTCCTTAGTCAAGCTCTCTCCTAGCTTACCCACGATCAACTCCTTGCTGCTCTGTCACAGACTAATGCCTCGTACACACAGTGCAATGGTTTCCAAAATCGGCTGTTGGCAATTGTGTCTAGTGTACTGACGGTAGTCATGTAATCACACAACAAAGTCGAACATAGTGACGTGTTACGAGCGTCTAAAGAGGAAGTTCAGGTGAATGTGATTTGTGAATTAGGAATGCAGGTTCACACTTCCGGGCGTTCCTGACCTCTGAGCATGCGTTTTTTGCATGCACATCTTTTGTTGGGTCAACTTTTGTACACACGATTCAACAGTCGTACAACAGCTTGTTGGCCAACAAAAGTATTCTAGTTTGCTCAGCCAACTTCTGTTGTACGACTGTTGAACGTCGGCTGTTGTAATCGTGCGTACTAATGGTCGGATTATCATACAACAAGCTGTTGTAAGACCTAGGTTGTACGACCGTCGGTTCATGTGTATGGGCCATAAGTCTGCCTCCTGCAGACATGCCCCCTCTGGCTGCTCCATGAAGCCTCTCTAAGTGCCAATTCACACTAGTGTGATGACAAACATTGCATGTGATTCGCACCGCATTGCTGTTCACATCACATGCACACTGAATTTGCAGGGTTCTCGCATTGCACTAGTGTGAATCGGGCCTAACTCCTGGAGAGGTGGGGAGTCCACCTGATTCTCCTGCACAGACTTCCTGTCTGTTGGGTGGAGCCCTGAGCCATAGTCAGGTCACAACTAAATAGCTAAGCACACAGCTGTGCAATCAGTGTGCCTGTCTCTCCAAAATCTGGCATAAACCAGCAATCTGCCAAGAAGAACAGGGTCCCACTGCCACAATATATACAGGTGCTGGTCATATAATTAGAATATCATCAAAAAGTTGATTTATTTCACTGATTCCATTCAAAAGTTAAACTTGTATATTATATTCATTCATTACACACAGACTGATATATTTCAAATGTTTATTTCTTTTAATTTTGACGATTATAATTGACGACTAAGGAAAATCCCAAATTCAGTATCTCAGAAAATTAGAATATTGTGAAAAGGTTCAATATTGAAGACATCTGGTGCCACACTCTGATCAGCTAATTAACTCAAAACACCTGCAAAAGCCTTTAAATGGTTTCTCAGTCTAGTTCTGTAGGCTACACAATCATGGGGAAGACTGCTGACTTGACAGTTGTCCGAAAGACGACCATTGACACCTTGCACGAGGAGGGCAAGACACAAAAGGTCATTGCAAAAGAGGCTGGCTGTTCACAGAGCTCTGTGTCCAAGCACATTAATAGAGAGGCGAACGGAAGGAAACGATGTTGTAGAAAAAAGTGTACAAGCAATAGGGATAAGCGCACCCTGGAGAGGATTGTGAAACAAAACCCATTCAAAAATGTGGGGGAGATTCACAAAGAGTGGACTGCAGTTGGAGTCAGTGCTTCAAGAACCACTAAGCACAGACGTATGCAAGAGTTTCAGCTGTCGCATTCCTTGTGTCAAGCCACTCTTGAACAACAGACAGCGTCAGAAGCGTCTCGCCTGGGCTAAAGACAAAGAGGACTGGACTGCTGCTGAGTGGTCCAAAGTTATGTTCTCTGATGAAAGTAAATTTTGCATTTCCTTTGGAAATCAGGGATCCAGAGTCTGGAGGAAGAGAGGAGAGGCACACAATCCACGTTGCTTGAGGTTCAGTGTAAAGTTTCCAAGTGATGGTTTGGGGTGCCACGTCATCTGCTAGTGTTGGTCCACTGTGTTTTCTGAGGTCCAAGGTCAACGCAGCCGCATACCAGGAAGTTTTAGAGCACTTCATGCTTCCTGCTGCTGACCAACTTTATGGAGATACAGATTTAATTTTCCAACAGGACTTGGCACCTGCACACAGTGCCAAAGTTACCAGTACCTGGTTTAAGGACCATGGTATCCCTGTTCTTAATTGGCCAACAAACTCGCCTGACCTTAATCCCATAGAAAATCTATGGGATATTGTGAAGAGGAAGAGGAAGATGCGATATGCCAGATCCAACAATGCAGAAGAGCTGAAGGCCACTATCAGTGCAACCTGGGCTCTCATAACACCTGAGCAGTGCCATAGACTGATCGACTCCATGCCACGCCGCATTGCTGCAGTAATTCAGGCAAAAGGAGCCCCGACTAAGTATTGAGTGCTGTACATGCTCATACTTTTCATGTTCATACTTTTCAGTTGGCCAAGATTTCTAAAAATCCTTTCTTTGTATTGGTCTTAAGTAATAATCTAATTTTCTGAGATACTGAATTTGGGATTTTCCTTAGTTGTCAGTTATAATCCTCAAGATTAAAAGAAATAAACATTTGAAATATATCAGTCTGTGTGTAATGAATAAATATAATACACAAGTTTCACTTTTTGAATGGAATTAGTGAAATAAATCAACTTTTTGGTGATATTCTAATTATATGACCAGCACCTGTATATACAGTATCTCACAAAAGTGAGTACACCCCTCACATCTTTTAAAATATTTTACTACCGTATTTGCCGGCGTATAAGATGACTTTTTAACCCTTGAAACTCTTCTCAAAAGTCGGGGGTCGTCTTATACGCCGGGGATTAGGGCTGGTATTCCTTAAATAGGCAGCTGTCTGGTTTGAGCGGCTCTACCAGGACATAGCCTGAACCTGCAGGCTATATCCCGGTATAATTTTTTAGAGCTGGCGGTCGGCTATCCAGGGGTAACGACCGATCCGGCTCGGGAGCCGCTCGGTCGTTACCCCAGGGGGCGGGAGGGGACATCCCCCCCTCCCGCCGCCTTCCGCCGCTCTTCTCCGGCCTCTCGTCCCACCGGGAGACCGGAGCGACGATGCGGCGCGTCCGCCGCCTGGAAGGAGACCTGACAAAAGCCGTAATCTGCTCCGATCGGGTCTCCTTCAGGAAATTCCGGAAGCGACGTCAAGACGTCACTTCTGGTTTACTCGGCGGCTAAGGGCGCCAATTTTAAAAAATGACAGTATTCAGAATCGCCGTTTATGGCGATCTGAATACTGTGAAGTGCAAAGGAGGGATGGGGGGTCCAAAAAGAGCACCTGTCACCATATATTACTATCACAAGGGATGTTTACATTCCTTGTGATAGTAATAAAAGTGATCAGATTTTTTTTTTTAAAGGAAGAGTGCTAAAAATAAATAAATAAAATTAAAAAAAAAAGATTTAAATCGCCACCGTCCCCGCAAGCTCGCGCAGCAAAGAAAACGCATACGTAAGTCGCGCCCACATATGAAAACGGTGTTCAAACCACACATATGAGGTATCGCCGCGATCGCCAGAGTGTGCGCAATAATTCTAGCAAAAGACCTCCTCTGTAACTCTAACCTGGTAACCATTAACCTATGGAACTTTTTAAATACCGGGCTTTGTCGCCATTCCGCGAGTGCGCACAATTTTCAACCATGTCATGTATGGTATCTATTTACTCGGCGTAACATCCTCTTTCACAATACTTCACGGCCCGTTCACATCTAGGCGATTTGTCAGGTGTCTTGAGTCGCCTGACAAGTCGTCTCAATGCTGTGCAATGGAACCGTTCTAATAGGAGCGAATCGCTTCGCTCCGACTTAGAAAAATGGTTCCTGCACTATTTTCAGGGCAATCTTAGCGCAACTTGCATTGACTTCTACGATAGTAGTCTCCTTACAAGCCGTGTTGAGATCACGCATATTCTGCTGACCCGCATATTCTACTGGGGTATGAAAAGGACAATTTTATATCCCAAACTCAATATGAGTGGTATATTCTGATGGGGAGAAGGCACTAGAGTTGTGCCGAACATTCCTCTGATGATAG
>BLSH010087410.1:156830-182029 GCA_018402905.1 Glandirana rugosa
GAAACGATGGGAACGACGAGGTGGGGAAAATGTGAACACGAGGAGGACGACGACGAAGACGACGAGGAGACCAAGGACGACGTGAAAAGAGGTAGCAGGTGCAGTGAGGGGGATGCAACAAGATCAGTGGGAGGAGGTACATCATCAATAGTGGAAGGAGGTGCAGCAGGGGAAATGGGGGGGTGGTACAGCAGATGCAGTGAGTGGAGGTGCAACAGGGACAGTGAGAGGAGATACAGAAAAGGCACTGGGAGGAGCTACAGCAGGGGCAGCGGGAGGAGGTTCAGCAGGGACAATGGGAGGAAGGGCATTGGGGCAGTAGACAAAGATACAGCACTAGGAGAAGGTGAAAGAAGTGTAAGAGTGAGAAGTAGGAGAAAAGTGCAGCAGGAACCAGAGGAGCAGCAGAAGCAGCAGCAGGAGGAGCACAAGTGTAAAAGGGGTGGAGCAGCAAGGGTAGCAAAGGGAGGAGCACAAGGCAATAGGTGGAAGCACAGCATAAGCAGGGGCACAGAGCTTCCAAAGCAACAGAAGCAAGAACAGGACCATTGGCAGTTGAACAGGGGCAGTGGTAGGATGAGCAGAATCTGGAGGAGTAGCACAGAGGCAGTGGGAGGAGAAGCAGCAGAGGCATCAGGAATAGGAGCATCAGAGAAAGAAGGAATAAAAGAAGATTCAGCAGGAGGAGCACAGGGCAGTGAGTATAAGTGCAGCAGAAGCAGGAGGAGCAGTAGAGTAAGCAGGAGGATGCATAGCAGAAGCAGGAGGAGCAGTAGAGTAAGCAGGAGGATGCATAGCAGAAGGAGAACATTGGCTGTAGGAGAAGGAGCAGCAGTGAGAGAAGTGCAAGGGCAGAGGGGAGAGGAGCAGTGGGGGTTGAAGAAAGATGGGCAGCTTAGGCAAGAGGGGCAACAGTCAGAGGAAAGATGGGACTGAGGAAGGAGGAACAGCAGGAGCAGGAGTGGGAGAAATTCTAAGAGCTGCAAGAAAGAACATATAATTATAATAAAAATAAATTCTGGAGGTTGGAAATGACTTTTCTTAAAATGTTTATTGCTTAAAAAAAAAAAAGTTCAAATATTTTGTGTATACAAATTTGATGAGAAAAATCCCATGCATACTGTAGGTATACAATAAAAAAAAGTAACTTTACATTTTAATGGCTTTACAAAATAACTCGGTAACTTTGATGAACAAGTTACGTGTTTTAAGCGTGTCATAGCAAGTACAGAGTGACAGTTGTGTCTACGTCCTTGTGCTAACGACAGTTTAACATAGTCACATGTTCACAACAAGATTAATCATCATTTCATCACTCAGACAATGACATTATAACATCAATACAGCATTTTACTTGTCAAGAAATACAGTTTACATGGGTGTTAACCGGGAATGTGCTTTACAAAAATAAACATAAAATAATAAAAAATAAAAGGATTAACTTTTACAAAAAAAGTCGTTCTTACAGAATAACATAATAGGCTTATAATTATAATGTCACTTTATACATTGTGCATCGTAACAGTAATTTGCATAATCAAAGCAACTAAATACATACAGTAACTTACTTCATAATGGCAAATAGAGAGACACTGACCATGATGTTATAAAAAATAGCTTCAATATGAAACAATATTTTCGTGTAGAATTTCATTTCTATTTATTTTCAGAGATACCCTTTATAAAGTAGGCAGGTTAGGTCACCCGAAATGGACGGTCCGTTTGACATTTCCTCCATCTGATAAATGATAAAGAAAACCCTTCCCTTTTGTCTGCAATGTACAGCGTTGTATAGCGGGCATTCTATCTCATTTTTCTTAGTCGCAGTCTATTTTCTTTGTCCCTTTTTTTTAGCAGATTTATAAACTGGTTGAAAAAATGTTCCTGGTCTTTCTTTTTCTGAACCACGCGGAAACGTTGGTCTCTTCCATATTTCTCTGCAAATTCCTTAAAGGTGGTTCTAAAAAGAAAAAAAAAACAAATGGATAAATAATTCAAAGTAAGCTCAACTCCTGAGGTCCGCTGGGAAAGGCTGCAGTCTATGTGTGATGCTGGTCATGTACACAATTACTTTAAAACTGAACTCCGCGCAGATAAAGAAAGACACACAATGATGCAGCTCTATATTCACTATTGCATCAATACGTATATATTGTGACGTTATGCGATGCAAGGTGATCGATGGATGCTGTAGGGCTGATTTACTAAAACTGGAGCACTCAGAATCTGGTGCAGCTGTGCATGGTAGCCAATCAGCTTCTAACTTCAGCTTGTGCAATTAAGCGTTGACAATAAAACCTGGAAGCTGATTGGATAAATGAGGGGTGATATGGGCTGTCCCAGTAACAGGCCACAGCTTCTCTAATCATGCTGTGGTCTGTTACTGGGACAGCCCATATCAGCCCCTCATTTATCCAATTGATGTGGATGATGGCACTAGGGTTGCCACATCATCCCTTTAATCCAGGACACATATTAATTACACAGGTTCTGTGGCTGATTAAGGTGGTAATTAAACTCACTTGGTGCCTCATCTGCATTAAATTAGCCTCAGAACCTGTGTAATTCATATGTGTCCTGGATTAAAGGGATGATGTGGCAACCCTAGGTGCAGTGTTGCCAACCTCCAGCAGTGTTTTTTACTGGCAAAACATGGAAAATTTACTGGCGGAACACATTTTTTACTGGCAACCTGAAAAATAACAGAACACCTATTAAAAACTAAGACAATTGATATTCAAACACAACATGGAAACACTGACAATACCCATATCAAGTAATTTCCTTGGTTTACACTTAAAAAATCAGCACAGCATGACAAATTATCAGACCCTGATATTTATAGACAGTTGTAAAAATCACAGATTTTTACAAACTGTCAGTAAATTTACTGGCGGTTGGCAACCCTGCCTAGGTGGCACCCCCTACCCTACTCTACCCTTTATCCTATAAGGCTCGTCTTCACTCCTGGAAGCTGATTGGTTTCTATGCAGATCTGCAGCAGATTTTGCAATTTTCAGCTTTAGTAAATGAACCCCTACGTGTCGCCTCGCATGCTCTCATTTGGAGTTGACTAAGGTGGAATCCGGTCCGGGGGCTTACCAGCCACCTTGGCAGGGTTGGTTCTGGACCAGATTTTGTGGTCCACTGGAGTCCACCATCAGGTGGTTTAAATAACCAGGAAAAGAGGAAAGTTTTGCTCTGGCCTGGGACTCAGGAACCATTAGCCTGAGAGAGCTGATGTATGAAAGTTTGCTTATGGACTGAGACAATATGGTTTGCACTTTCTATATTTCAAACAAACAGTCCCATATATATAGATATATCGATATGTTATAACCCCTGTCAGTTTCTTTCTTTTTTTTTGTCCCATTTGGGAGATTAGCCACCATTTCCTGTCCCATAGCCAAAACAGGAGAGTGAATCCCTCCAAAGTGTGGGAATCCCTGTGTGTCACCAGGATCACCAGAACTAACATCCCCATTGGAAGATTTCCCCCCTATTCCTGTTCTGATGTCATCCTACAATTTGCAATTTTATTTTACTTTCACATTCAATGATAACAATAAACAGGAGAAATGGAGAGGGTGAATCGGCGCACAAACAGCAATAAAGATTAAAAAAAAAAAAGTTTGCATTTAGTTACACTTTAACAACTTGCTTACTGGGCACTTAAACCCCCCTCCTGCCCAGACCAATTTTCAGTTTTCAGCGCTGTCACTCTTTGAATGACAATTGCGCGGTCGTGCGACGTTGTACCCAAACAAAATTTGCGTCCTTTTTTCCCACAAATAGAGCTTTCTTTTGGTGGTATTTGATCACATCTATGGTTTTTATTTTTTGTACTATAAACAAACAAAGAGCGACGATTTTGAAGAAAGAACAATATTTTTTTAATTTTTGCTATAATACAAATCCAAAAATAAAAAATAAGAAAACAAATGTATTCATCAGTTTAGGTTGATATATATTCTTCTACATATTTTTGGTAAAAAAAAAATCACAATAAGCGTATTTTGATTGGGTTGCGCAAAAGTTATAGCACTTACAAACAATGGACATTGGTTTATGCGTTTTTATTATTTATTTATTTTTACCGGTAATGGCGGCGATCTGTGATTTTTATCGGGACTGCGATATTGCGGCAGACATGTCTGATGTTTTTGACACTTTTTTGGGACCAATGACATTTATACAGCGATCAGATCTAAAAATAGACACTGATTACTACATAAATGTCATTGGCAGGGAAGGGGTTAACCTGCAGGGGCGATCAAGGGGTTAAATGTGTTCCCTCATTGTGTTCTAACTGTGTGGGGGCTGGGCTGGCAGGAACATAACAGATCTCACTGATCCCGATCACAGGGATCAGTAGATCTGTCATGCCCCCCCCTCATAGAGCGGGGAACCTCCGTGTTTACATCAGCGGTTCCCCGTCCCTGCTCTCTGTGAAGGGATGGCGGGTCTCCGGCGGACATCGAGTCCACCCAACCCGCGAGCACACTCACGTGGTGTGCGGCGGCCAGAGCGCGCCTGGTGCGAGCAAGAGGGGAGGATGTCTATTGACGGCCTCCCAGCATTTCAGATCCGCGCTGTAGTCCAGGTAGGGGGCTTACAGCGGTAGCCGTTCATCGGGTACCGCGGACTCAATGTTCACCGGCACCTGCTGATCATTTGTTAAACCAGATTGCCGTTCTGTCAGTAGGGAAGGCATGGATCCTGTGTTCCTGCAAAGCAGGGACATGGATCTATGCCTTCCCATAGTAAAAACACCTCCCATAGTACACAGAAACACGGGCTTGGCACACCATTGACCCTTTGATTGTCCCTTATGTTAACTCCTTCCCAGCCGATGTCATTAGTACAGTGAAAGTGCATATTTTTAGAACTGATCACTGTATTAGTGTCACTGGTCCCCAAAAAAGTATCAAAAGTGTCAACTAGTGTCAGAATGTCTGTTACAGTATCGCAGTCCTGCTATAAGCCGCCATTACTAGTAAAATAAATCAATAAAAATATCCCATAGTTTGTAGACGCGATAACTTTTGTGCAAACCAATCAATATACACTTATTGGGATTTTTTTACCACAAATGTGTAGCAGAATACATATTAACCTGGATTGATGAAGGAATTCGATTTTCTTCAATTTTTTTTATTGGATATGTTTTATAGCAGAAAGTAAAAAATATTTTTTGTTTTTTTTCAAAATTGTTGTTCTTTTTTTTGTTTAAGCCCCTTTAACATGGAGCGGTCCATTTTCATGGACTCCGCTTACTCAGTGGGGATCGATCCGCTCATCCCCGCTGAGCCGGCGGATGACAGGTCCGTCTCCGCTCACTGTGCTGAGATGGACCTGTCAGAGCCCTGCTCTCCTCTATGGGGGATCCGGTGAAAACAAGAAATAAAAACTGTAGAGGTGATCAAATACCACCAAAAGAAAGCTCTACTTGTGGAAAAGGGGACAGCAATTTTGTTTGGGTACAACTTCTCATGACTGCGCAATTGTCCTGACCAGAGGACTTTTTGTGATTCGGCACTGCGTCGCTTTAACTGACAATTGCGCGGTCGTGCGACGTTGTACCCAAACAAAATTTGCGTCCTTTTTTTCCCACAAATAGAGCTTTCTTTTGGTGGTATTTGATCACCTCTATGGTTTTATTTTTTGCACTGTAAACAAAAAAAGCAACTATATGTATTCCTCTACATGTTTTTGGTTAAAAAAAGCGCAATAAGGGTATATTGATTGGTTTGCACAAAAGTTATAGCATCTACAAACTATGAGAATTGATTTATGCCATTTTTATTATTATTGTTTTTTCACTAGTAATGGCGGCAATCTGCGATTTTTTGCGGGACTGAGATATTGTGGCGGACAGATCGGACACTTTTGACACTGTTTTGGAACCACTGACATTTATACAGCGATCAGAGCTGTAAATAGTTGCTGATTACTGTATAAATGCCACCAGCAGGGAAGGAGTTAACACTAGGGGGCAATCAAAGGGTTAAATCTGTTCCCTGTCAGTGTGTTCTAATTGTGTGGGGGCTGGGATGACTGGGGGAGGAGAGAGATCGCTACGGAGGAGAGAGATCGCTACTCCCATATACTGGGAACATACAATCACTCTCCACTCCCCTGTCAGAATGGGGATTCGCTTGTTTACATTCACGGATCCCCATTCTGTCACTGCGGGGAAGTGATCGAGGGTGGCCGGCGGACATCGAGTCCACCCTACCCACTGATTGGCTCCCCTGCCAGCCAGTGAGAGTGCGAGTGCGCCTCCGGCAGCGCGCGCACCCACAGTTCATGCTTCCGCACCCGCCGTCAGATGATGGCGATTCATGCTGCGGAGCCATGCTGCTGCCGTCAATCCATGGTGGGCGGTCGGGCATCTAGTACTAGTAATGGCGGCAATCTTCGATTTTTAGCGGGACTGCGATATTGCGTCAGACAGAACGGACACTTTTGACACTGTTTTGGGACCACTGACATTTATACAGCGATCAGAGCTGTAAATAGTTGCTGATTACTGTATAAATGCCACCAGCAGGGAAGGGGTTAACACTAGGGGGCAATCAAAGGGTTAAATCTGTTCCCTGTCAGTGTGTTCTAACTGTGTGGGGGCTGGGATGACTGGGGGAGGAGAGAGATCGCTGCTCCCATATACTGGGAACATACAATCACTCTCCACTCCCCTGTCAGAACGGGGATCCGCTTGTTTACATTCACGAATCCCCATTCTGGCACTGAGGGGAAGTGATCGAGGGTGGCTGTCGGACATCAAGTCCAACCTACTCACTGATTGGCTCCCCCACCAGCCAGTGAGCGTGCGCCTCCGGCGGCACGCGCGCACCCACAATTCACGCTTTCGCACCCGCCGTCAGGTGATGGCTACTCACGCTGCGGAGCCATGCTGCTGCCGTCAATCCACGGTGGGCAGTTGGGCATCGGTTAAAGTGGTGCAGTGCCGTACCGCAAAAAAATGGCCTTGTTAGGGAAGGGGGTAAATCTAGTGGTTAAGGGGAAAATGTATAGTGTACTTTCACTGCATATATATTTGGAGTTATTATTACCGTGTTTACACCTTAAACCCATTTTTTTCTCTATCATTTCACATTTTTCCAAGATTGTAGCTATTGTTTCAAATACAGATATTTGTTGATTCAGGATAAGTGGGGGCTCTTTAGGTTTTACTTGTATTTTTACCTTGTACTGTAAGGAAAAGCATTAAAGTACAACACTATGCAGTAGCAGTGGAAAGCAGGAAACAGAGCATGCACGCAAAAATAATATATGATTTCTTTTACACATTTATGTAAAAATCATGTTAAAAAAAATATATAGTCTTTTTAAAAACTTAAAACCAAATAAAATCCCCTGGAATAATATACATGTATTTAGCATTCTAACTTTTATCTACCTGCTTCTTTCTCATTTATTTTAATTTTTTTCTTTATAGTGGAACCATTCCCCTTACCTAGCAATAATTTAAAAATAATATTAAACAAAAATGACATAAAAGTAACAGAACATAACTACGGTAAAGTTAGATGTCAGGAAAGAAACCCATTCGTTGAGTACTGATTAGAATACCTTGGAGACGGCTTGGATTCTTCAAGAAGCTTTTTAAATTCTTCTTTGGCAAGCATTAATTTACTCCTTTTTTCTTTATATTCTTCCTTGATTCGAGTCTTTACAAACTGCTCAAAGACCTGAAAGTGAATCATACCATGAAATGATTATCCATCTTGTACTGGTTTGACCTGAGCAGAGTGAATTTTGATTGGTTCCTGCACGTCATACTAAGTACTTAATGGAAAACTGTAACCATTTTCTTTTAAGTTTTATACATTTTTAAATTTATGTTTTTTTAACTGTTCTAACTTTTCCAGCGCCTTAGAGTCCCTGAAATGCCTTACCTCAACTTTTCGGCTTTATATGATAAAATAAATATACTTGGTCTATCACCTATTGGTGTGGTACTCTTCCTTTTTTATACCCCTTGGATGATACTAGAAGGTAGGGGTACAGTATGGAACCTTTATCACTCACAGGAATGTGTTACTGGTAGTAACATGACATGTGAGTGGTTGAGTGCCACCTCATATAGCCCTGCCACAATAGGCTATGGTGGTGGATATGTACTCTATATGGCATAGCGTTGCACCTCAACACCCCATTGACACATAAGTTAGGGTTCATGGATTGATGGGTTTTGTCTATGAATGCTTTTGAGGAGGATTACATTTCAGTGTAGTCCTCCTTAAAAGTACAGGGGCACTGGGCCTTTTGGCTACGATCAACTGTAGTGTCTGTTCTTATCAGTGTCAAATAGGGGTGCACTACCATCATTCTGGCCTTCCGGCTAGGATGTCTGGCTGTATAGTATCCCTTGTGGTATGATGAAGGTCCTGAAGGATCTTCCTCATATGAAGGAGCCCATATTGTGTGTCCACCACGTACGGTGGGGGTTGGTAGTGTCCCCTGATTCGAGCAGTGCTGCCTTGCCTGACCAGGGTAAATTTTAATCACATGTGTGTGGTATTCATGTAGGTTATATATACAACTACAGAATGTTATACAGATATTGGCATTATTCTCCTTCCTTGGTATATTCTACAATGTTTGTCTAGGCACTTTCACAATCGCCCCTGATGAAGATTCCTCAATAATTGAAACGCGTTGGGAGTTTTTGTGGCTTCAGTACTCAATATTGATACATATTGTTGTTTCATATGCCCATATTGTGAAGGAAGAACCGTGTGCATGTACAAAGACCAGAATGTCAATATTTCGTTTTTAAATCTGTTTATATGAATAAAAATGGTTTTACATATACTGTTGTTATTCTTTGGCTGCAACAAAGTCCCAAAGGAGATGCTTCTTTGTTTCGGGGTCAAGAAGGCAATGTGACTGCAGTGCCACAACACCTTTTGTTTTATGTTTTCGCACAACTCCTCATGACCAAGACTGGGGCAATTTTTGTTACAGACCATAATGCCTAGCCATTGCACCTGCAGGGGCATTACTTTTATTTTATTTATTTTCTCTCCACCTGTGTGTCACCTGCATTCATTTATATGTCTTTCTTTGCTTGGATTGTAGGGTGTAGCTCTTTGGCCCTACCCTGAAGTCTAAGGTGAGGAAGTGTGGCCATTAGATTCCTTCTTCCCTTGCCTTGGGTGTGGGGGTCTCTGTTCAGGAGAGACCCTTGCTTAGTATTCGTTGGTTGACTTCAGCTGATTATAAGGGGTGGGGTCGGTCCGTCGGCTCTTTTGGCTAGATGGACCCAAGTGTACCTTGCCCTGTCAGGAGTCTTGCACCCTGGAAGGGTCAGGGAAGGGTTCTTCCTGTACGGGAGAGGACCATATGACACACCCTATGTACACTCTTGTGGGTGTGCTCTGTGTGCTCATAAACACTTCTTTGGTTCACTTTGGTGTTTCATTTTTGCACACCAGGCCCTCAGTCTCGACAAAAAAACACGGGCTGAGTTTTGTAAGATGCAAAGTCTGTAAGAAGTTTTCACTTGCAGCCTGGGGATGGGGGTGAGCAGATCCCTGACTTTCTCAGAATTGATAGCCTACAGCTTTACAAAAATATCAATGGTAGATCCTTCAACATTGCCACTCCAGCAGGTACAAAACCCTTCTTTTCTGATTACACTCACCTAGTCATTGAAAGGTCTTCCTAAATGTTATCTGATAGATAGAGATAATAGAGAGCAGAGGTTGGTACCTACTGGAAGTCATATTGAAGTCAGCAATGGCAGCACCTATATTTCTGTTACAACAGGTTCTCTTTAAAGCTGCACATCTAGAACTTAGTGCTAGCAAATCGTTAATATTCTTTGCAAAAATGTTTAAATACATAAAATCAATATATTTGTGTTATGCTATGAGAACACACCTGTTTCCGTTCCTCAGAGTTTAGCAAGAGATAGCGAGGATCAAACACGATTTTGTGAAGCTCTTTTTCCCATGTGGAGAATGCAGACACCTGTGGAGAATTGCCAACAGTTAGAATGCTTAAACCCCCCCTATTCTCATAAGAAGAATGTACAAATTTCATCCTGCTATTATTTTTCAACACTTTCATGAAGTTGAAAACTATCTAATTAAAACATCCCTTGCTGAGGATCCCTTTGAGTTTCTTATATGACTTTGTTACAGAAACATAAATATTTTAGAACAAAGCAATATGACCGCATTCTGAACTATTTTCCAAACTGTTCTTTTTAAAGCAAACCTGTATTCTTATTTTGTCAACTTAAAGGGATCATCCATATTTATTCACACAGTGGGAGTTTACTTTAACCTGGGAGCCATTCAGTTTGGAGTCCTGAAGTCCTCAGGGCTAGTTCTTGCTTGAATCTGTTTACTGAAACACCATGTACTTGAAAAATAGCCTTAAGGAGTATTTCAGTGTGAAAAAGAAAAAAGCAAATAAATTAAGTGTATGAAGTACCTCTCTGCAATACATGCATTTTGCTATATGTTTTATCCCTTTTACAAGCCTGAAAGCACAGAAAAATACACATTGATCTGCCAGAAATGCACTCATCTTCTAATTATCATTGTATCATTGACTGAGTGGTGTAAGCCCTGCCTAGTTGTCTTTTAATAAGCTATTCATGCCCCAATACAAAGATTTGGGGGTTGATTTACTAAAACTGGAGAGTACAAAATCTGGCACAGTTGTGCATGATAACCAATCAGCTTCTAAGGCTGGCCGTACATGTTAGATTTTTTGTCCAATTTTCTTTAGATTTACCTTTAACTATGTAGTATAAGGCCCTGCCTAATTGGATACAATTGAAAGTGTTGTTTAGTTTTGACCTCATATTATAAGGTTTATGGTAAATCTAAAGAAAATTGGACAGAAAATCTACCATGTATGGCCAGCCTAACTTCAGCTTGTTAAATTAAAGCGGAGTTCCACTTAAAAGTGGAACTTCCGCTTTAAGGGAAGGTGACCCCCCGGCATGCAGCAATTGGCATGTCATTTTTTTTTGGGGGGGGAGACCGGGGACCCTGTTTTCACAGGGTCCCAGGTCCACTTCCTCTCCTAGAGGCGCGGCTCCGGAAGGAAGTTCTCCTTCCCCCCTCCCTCTCTGCAATCTTCTGTAACACGTCACAGGTCCCAGAAGATACACTGAGCCATTCATACGGCGCAGCATGACTCACGCATGAGCCAAAGCTGAGTGCCCACAGTTGGGATGCCGACGCCGCCATGGGGTGGGGGAGTAAGAGTGAGCCCTCGGGCGGCCGCATTGCCCTTTTGGTAGCGGCTGACTTTTAACCGGGTGGAACTCCGCTTTAAGCTTTGACAATAAAACCTGGAAGCTGATTGGTTTCTATACAGAGTTGTACCAAATTTTGCACTCTCCAGTTTTATTAAACCAACCCCTTTTTGTTCTGTAGTTCATCAAAGGAAATGTAAGAGCTAATTAGGCTTCTTGAAATTACACATAAAATGTGGATAGGAGACAAGAGAGCTCTGAATTTTTAGGATCAACATGTATTTTTTGCACATATTGCAGAGATATAATAATATACAGTAAAACCTTGGATCCCGAGCATAATTTGTTCTGGAAACATGCTTGTAATCCAAAGCACTTTTATATCCAGGCAAATTTCCCCATAAGTAATAATGGAAACTCGGATGATTCGTTCCACAACCATTTATTCAGACGTTTTTCAGGTTATAGTCCATATAAAAAGATTATAGCAATGTGATAGGTTGTGTAACCATAAAATGTTCATTCACAAATGGCCGCTTCCAGAAGGGGATTAGAAGAAAAATCCATTCAGGAGCTACTGAGTATAAAAAAGAAGAGAGGCGCCTCTAAGTGTAGCAATTTGGTTACATTTAATGCAGGTACAACATTTAGCAACTCACATGGTTGATGAATAAAAGAGGCACATCTAAGTATGCAGGCATCCGGGGTAAAGCTGTCCACATAGACCGTCCTCCGCACTGCCAACTCTCACCGCTGTCAGTCTGCAATGGTGACTGGGAAGACGACCCTGCAGGAGAGCGATCTGAAAGCGAGGCTTGAAGCTCTCATGGAGCGCAGTGTGGAAGGGATGACGTTGATGGCGATGCAGAGGACGGTCCATGTGGACATCTTTACCCCGGATGTCTGCATACTTAGATGTGCCTGTTTTAATCATCAACCATGTGAGTTGCTAAATGTTGTATCTTCATTAAATGTAACCAAATTGCTACACTTAGAGGCGCCTCTCTTCTCTTTTATACTCAGTTGTGACCTGACGCTACTTGTATATCAAGACATTGCTTTTATATCAAGTCAAAATTTGTTTAAAAAATGTTGCTTGTCTTGCAAAACGCTCTCAAACGAAGGTTTTACTGTATATCTTTTTATAATTAACAAACTAAAAGGGAGCAAATAAGAGACGTTTTTTTAATAGGGTTTACATAGAAAAGTACAACCCCTCTTTTTGTACTGGTGACCACTGCCACCGAGAAGGAAAGTGAGGTGATATCTAAAATATTAAAGTTGTCCCTAGAAGAAAAAGTAAAGAGACATCTTCCAATGAGGACAATGGGAATGAGTCAAATTAGAATTCCTATCACATTGGGAGCATTCCTCTAACTTCCCTTTGCGTGTCTGGGAAAGGTAGCAAATAGACATGTGCATGACAGAACAATTTATTTAGTTTCGATTCATTAATCTAGCTATTTCGTTTAGTTAAATTTGGTTGATTTGTTCAATTCATATTCGTAATTCGTATTCAGAGTTCGTATTCAGAATTTTTCGAATTTATGTTCAAATCGATACATTTTTGAATCGGTCGAAATGAAAATGTTATATTTTTCAATTCAAATGCAGAAAAGTGTACAAACAAAAGAAAATCTTCATCAAATGATTTCAATGACCCTTTAAATCCCCTTTGGCATAACAAAAACAGCATTATTTCGAACTGGTACTCTAATAACACACAAAGTCTTTGATTTCAAAAAGGATGTTTACAGTTCAAATTGGAATGGGATGCAATGTAAAATTCGATTTGAATGTAAATTCGAAATTCTGATTAATTTTGTTTCGTTGTATGGAACATTCGGTAAACTTTGTTTATACTGTAATTCGGATATATCCAAATCTCCGAAAAATGAAAAATTTGATCGAATTTAAATTCGAAATGAAACGAAACGAACCGCACATAGAAGTAAAGGGAAATTTTCCCACAGCAAAAAAATACACTGGCAGCGGTTTGAACTCTTCCCTACTCTATCCAAAAGGAAAAAGAGGGTTTTGGTTATGCATACCCTTTAATGCATTATACTATATGCCTAAAGTTCAGCTTTAAATCTGAAATGTAAAATGTAAGATTTTATTAAGATGACCATTGTGGTGTGGTTGTATAATCATGTTTTGGTGCTCTTACCCCTCGTTCTAGAAGCATGTTCCTGAAGCATGTCATCCTTTCATCTAAAGATGGGACTGCTTTAGGAGATGGAGGCTGCTCACTGCCCTCCTCAATGCTGACCTGCTCAGTTGTATTAGAATCGTCAGTCCTAAAAAAAAACAAAAAAACGGATTTCTTTTACCAGGCACCAGGCTTTTGTAGTAATATATATTAATACTGTATATATATATATATACTGTATGTATATAAATGGCATGAGGACAAAGCAATACAAATTTTAGAAAATACATTTAAAGACACCTTGTTGCTAGACCGTTTATCTCAACAGAAAAATTCCACATAAGATTTTATATGTGCATTTAACATGCTTTATGCGTGTTATTTACCTGTAAAAGCCTCCCTTGTTCAGATATCCAAAAGCCCTGAGACTGCTGCTGTTCTTTGCCCAGCAGCTACATAACAGGTTATGTAGGGAATTGAAGTGAGGGATGGAGGAGCTTCACCAGCACAGACAGGACTTCACTCTCAGAAGAGGGCAGTTCTATGGCATGCAAAAGGGGAGAGGGCTGTGCTAAGGAATTGACTCTTCTTGAAGTAGGTACAAAAAACAAAGAAAACTGAGCAGGATATTTTCAAACGTGCAAACTCCCAAGGAGTAACACAAGCACACATACTGAATACTCTGTTAAAAGCACTTATTTGTTCACACAAATGTCCATAATGGGCCCCGCTTTTGGAATTCCCTTTCCATTAGGGAGGACTACATTGGTCCCTCCCCCTCCCTGGATTGCATCAAGCCTTCTTGGATGTGTTTTAATGTTAAATGTAAGTCCTTTTAGCTTTTTGATTGGGGTTTTTATATGGCCATTCAGGCTATGCATAATAGAATGCTATTAATTTAATCTAACAGCACCTTCCCCCTCCTGATGATGCTAAATGTGAAACGCGTAGAGTTACGGCCACTCCTATTTTCAACACAACTGCTTATCATTATGAAAGCAGCATGCCGATAACATCACTATGACATATACTGTAGAGGTGATTGTATTGATCTATGTGTTTAACATCTATGGGCGGGTCATATGAGGGGCAGAAATATAATATTGATCTGCAACTATGTATACAGTTTGTTTCTATTTTTAGATTTAGATGTTGTATTAGATGGCAATGTATGTGAATACATAAGTGATTTTAACAGAGCATATATTCGTAGTAGTCCTTGTATTACTCCTTGAGAGGTTTCACCTTTGAAAAATTCTTCTCTTTTTTGATATATGCTTTTTGTTTTAAGGATTTGGCACTGGAATGATCTATCGTGACACTCACTCCAAAATGTTCTTGACTGTAGTCAAATTTTTCAGCAAGTTTAAAGGCACACGTCAAATACCGTAAATGAAAAATGTTTATGGAAAGAAAATGCTGCAAGTAAGCATTTGAAATACTTAATTTGTCTGTGCTTTTGCTTGCAAATTTTAAGTTGAGGCCAGGGTCTCCTTAAGAGTAGACACAGCTAAAAACATAAATACTGTATATGAATCTCAGTCCCTGTCCCATTCTTTTTTCTTGCTGAGCAAGGAATTAAAGAGGGTCAGTTGTCAATAATTGCTTTTCTTCCCCCTTCACTTTATACATTGTTTTAAGAAAAACCTTTCCATGTATAAAGGCATTGATTTTGATGGACATCTTATAATACCTGGCATATATGTTGTGGTGCTCTGCAATGTGTTGCCCAGGGTGTTGGGGTGACATTCAAAATGAGCTGCATTGCAATGTACTGTGAAAATTGTAACAATGTGCAATTTAATATGGGCTACCATAATTCAAACATCTGAATTTGCCCTAATACAGATATACAGTGCCATTCATACCCCTTGAAATTTTCCACATTTTCTCATGTTACAACCAAACACGTAAATGTATTTTATTGGGATTTTATGTGATAGACCAACACAAAGTGGCACATAATTGTGAAGTGGAAGGAAAATGATAAATGATTTTCAATTTTTTTTTAAAAATAAATATCTGAAAAGTGTGGGTGCATTTGTATTCAGCCCCCCTGAGTCAATACTTTGTAGAACCGCCTTTCCTTGCAATTACAGCTGCAAGTATTTTTGGGGATGTCTCTACCAGCTTTGCACATCTAGAAACAGCAATTTTCAAGTCTTGCCACAGATTCTTAATTGGATTAAGGTCCGGACTTTGACTGGGCCATTCTAACACATAAATATGCTTTGATCTAAACCATTCCGTTGTAGCTCTGGCTGTATGTTTAGGCTCGTTGTCCTTCTGGAAGGTGAACCTCTGCCCCAGTCTCAAGTCTTTTGCAGACTAACAGGTTTTCTTCTAAGATTGCCCTGTATTTGGCTCCATCCATCTTCCCATAAACTCTGACCAGCTTCGCTGTCCCTGCTGAAGAAAAGCATCCCCACAACATGATGCTGTCACCACCATATTTCACAGTGGGGGTGGTGTGTTAAGGGTGATGTGCAGTGTTAGTTTTCTTCCACACATAGCGTTTTGCTTTTAGGCTAGAAGTTCAATTTTGGTCTCATTTGACCAGAGCACCTTCTTCCACTTGTTTGCTGTGTCCCCCACAGGGCTTCACGCAAACTGCAAATGGGACTTTTTATCGCTTTCTTTCAACAATGGCTTTCTTCTTGCCACTCATCCATAAAGGTCCGATTTCTGGAGTGCATGACTAATAGTTGTCCTGTGGACAGATTCTCCCACCTGAGCTGTGGATCTCTGCAGCTCCTCCAACGTAACCATGGGCCTTTTGGCTGTTTCTCTGATGAATATTCTCCTTGCTTGGCATGTCAGTTTAGGTGGACGGCCATGTCTTGGTAGGGTTGCAGTTATGCTATACTCTTACCATTTTGGATGGATTGATGGATTGGATGGATTGAACAGAGCTCTGTGAGATGTTCAAAGCTTAAGATTTTTTTTATAACCTAACCCTGCTTTAATCTTCTCCGCAACTTTATCCCTGACCTGTCTGGTGTGTTCCTTGGCTGTCATGATGCTCTTTGTTCACTAAGGTTCTCTAACAAACCTCGGAGGGCTTCACAGAACAGCTGTATTTATACTGAGATTAAATTACTCACAGGTGGACTCTATTTACTAATTAGGTGACTTCTGAAGGCAATTGGTTCCACTAGATTTTAGTTAGGGGTATCAGAATAAAGGGGGGCTGCATACAAATGCACGCCACACTTTTCAGATATTGATTTTTTTTAAAAAATGGAAACCAATTTACTTCCACTTCACAATTATGCGCCACTTTGTGTTGGTCTATCACAAAATCCCAATAAAATACATTTACGTTTTTGGTTGTAACATGACAAAATGTGGAAAATTTCAAGGGGAATAAATACTTTTGCTAGACACTGTACATGACACTAAGGGTTTATTTACTAAAAGTGGAGAGCACAAAATCGGGTACAGCTCTGTATAGAAACCAATCAGCTTTCAGATTTTTTTGTCAAAGCTTATTTGAACAAGCTGAAGTTAGAAGCTGATTGGCTAGCATGTACAGCTGCACCAGATTTTGCACTCCCCACTTTTAGTAAATCAACCCCTAATTGTGTGCTTGCAAATTTAACTGAACCATCACTATTTTTAACATATTTGGTTCAGATAATCTCCTATAACTGCTGAATATTTGTATATCATTAATATTTATTAATATTAACCTTACCTAAATCAGATTTCATTTTAAGCGGGTGATGCATTGGCTGTCTTTAATTATTGTTCCTTTTTAAACACAATGCCCCAAATTTTTTGAATGTGTAAAATTAGACAATATGGTATATTTACAAGAAGGACACATTTTAGTTATTACAGTAGTTTACAAAGTGTATTTTAAAAGTACATTTTGATGTGAAAGAAATAGATAAAATAAAAAATAGAAGATCAGATAGATAGATAGATAGATAGATAGATGGATAGGAGCGACGTCAAGTATGTTGATTTATAATAAATATAATAATGATTCTGCCACATCAACTGAAGAAACAGGATAATGTGATTGCTCCAAGCCATGCTACAAGCAGATCCTATTCAGGCAATGCATAAAATGCAAATAACGCTCTTTGCGTTTCTATGATACACATTTTAGCAAACCAGCTCTGACTTATGAAAGGATTGGTATAAAATGCCTGGTCGTACAATGTGCGTAATTAAACTATTATGCACCTGAGGATTGATATGGCTTTATAAATGTTTTACACCAGCTATTAAAAGAGCAGCAAATAGATATGAGTAAATTATTCACTGGTTTAAAGGAAGAAGCGCAGAGTGAAAAATCCACCTTATACAGGAATGGACCCACAGAGGGCCCATAACACACAGGTTTAAATTATATACTTACTTGAACACAGCTGGAAATGTCAAAATGACAAATGTTCTGCTTGTCATTCATAGGCTGCTCGAGAGCCGAGGCTTACTGTATGTCGAGAAGCACTTGACTCGCTATTTAAAAGCTCTGACTATAGCACACTGTTGTAGCTACACCAGATCGACCCGCTACAAATCTCTGTCTATATAATTTCAAGAACTGCTTCAGATCAGCACATGTAAAAAAAAAATAATAATAATCCATTTGTTCATTCTAAAGCCTTGCAATTATTTTTGTCTGATCATGTAAGGTAAGCACCTCCAACGTGTCTTATACTAGGCAGTCATGGGCCAACTCAAACATGAAATTGGCCTTGCATTAATAGTATCTTCTCAGTAAACTGTGGCTGGGAGAGGTTCTCATTTAGGCTTCGAGAGAGGATTCACATTGATCCACAAATATGGTAATATTTTATGGAAACATTTTTGTGGAATGCATTGGAGCAAAAGAAACAGGCTAAATCAGGGGTCTCCAAACTTTCCAACCAAAGGGCCAGTTGACTGTTCTTCAGACTTTTGCAGGACTGAACAGTGTCCTGTAGGAGTAAAACATGTCCTGGCATTAGTGGGGGTAAACTACGCCTTATCTTTGGTATTAGGGGGAAGAATGGTGCCCCATCATTGATATTAGTTGGAGGAATAGTACCCCTATCGTTGCTGTTAGTGGGAGGTATAGTTCCCCTATCATTGGTGTTAGTGAGAGGTATATTGCCTCATCATTTTGTTTAGTGGAAAGAATAGCGCCCTATCATTGGTGCTAGTGGCAGGAATTATGGCCAATTGTTGGTGTCTGTGGGAGGAATGGTGCCCCAATATCCAGATAAAGGGAAGCAAAGGCAACATTCGGCCAAAGGGCTTCTATTTGGAGACCACTGGTCTAAATTAAGGTGGTTTGGACTGTTTTTAAGGGTGCTGTGGACTTTAAATGATTTCTTAGGGTTATGGAAGCTCATTTCAACTATCCTAGACTTGAACTTGTGCTAAAAATGACCCCTCACTACATGGGAACATGGCATTAGGAAAAGAAGAACCCCAACACCTAGCCTAACTATAATACTGATACTAACACTAAACCTAGCACTAAGACTAACCCTAATGTTATGTTTCAACCCTAATGCTCACCCTAACACCAATGCTTTCTTTTTGTTTATCAACAAAGACATCAGTGCTCACATGGTAAATTTAAAAAAACAAAGCTGTGTGATTCAAGCAACTTTGACTAAAGCAGTCCACATGGTAAAATGTAGGGTTCATTTTGAAGAAATTTCATCAAATGTGAAATCTGAATTTTCAGAGGAAAGTCATTACTGGCAAAATGACTCTGCTCATCCCTGTTCACCCCCAAGCATACAGTATTTTTCCATTCTCTAATACAACAACCGATGGGTTGACATTAGTATCACACAAGGAAACTGAGGACTAATGTGGACAAACAATTTTCCCACTCTGCTTCAGTACATTTAAAACTGATTACTAGAAGAGTGGAGGATATTGCCAATATATTTATGGTGAATGGACCAGAGTGGATGAACTATAAAACCAAAAACATTCTTACAACAAACTCACACACCAAAATGGAACTGGTCATGGAATGGCACTGGCAAGAAGGGTGTTGGTCTGAAAACTTTTCTTATACACAGGAATGTGTTACTGTTACTGACAACAGTATATGTGGGTGACTGTATATCGCCTCTGGCAACCCTGATACTCTAGACCAGTGGTCTCCAAACTGTGGCCCAGGGGCTGGATGTGGCCCTTTGTTTTACGTTATCTGGCCATTGCAGCACTATTCCTTCCATTGACACCATCAGTGGGGCATGGTTGTTCCCACTGATACCAACAATAGGGTATTATTCTTTACACTGGCACCAACAATGGGCCACTATTCCTGCCACTGACATCAATGATGGGGTACCATTCCTCCCACTGGCACCAATAATGGGTTAAAATTCCTCCCACTGACACCAATGATGGGGTATTATTCCTCTCACGGACACATACAATGGGGCACAATTACTCCCTCTAATACCATAGATGGGGCATTGTTTAAGCCCACTGATGTCTGGTCACACTTCACCCCCCCCAAAGTCTGAACTACAGTAAACTTGGCCCTTTGTTTAGAAAGTTTGGAGACCCATACTCTAGATCATAACCTACACTATATTATCAAAAGTATTGGGACACCTGCCTTTACACGCACATGAACTCTAGTGGCATCCCAGTCTTGGTCAGTAGAGTTTAATATTGAGTTGGCCCACCCTTTGCAGCTATAACAGCTTCAACTCTTCTGGGAAGGCTGTCCACAAGGTTTAGGAGTGTGTCTATGGGAATGTTTGACCATTTTTCCAGAAGTGCATTTGTGAGGTCAGGCATGAAAAGTCCTGGCTAGTAATCTCCACCCCAATTCATCCCAAAGGTGTTCTATTGGGTTGAGGTCAGGACTTTGTGCAGGCCAGTCAAATTCCTCCACCCCAAACTCGCTCATCCATGTCTTTAGGGACCTTGCTTTGTGCACTGGTCCAAATCATTTGGTGAAGGGGGATTATGGTGTGGGGTTGTTTTCCAGGGATTGGGCTTGGCCCCTAGTTTCAGTGAAGGGAACACTTAAGGTGTCAGCATACCAAGACATTTTGGACAATTTCATGCTCCCAACTTTGTGGGAACAGTTTGGGGATGGCCCCTTCCTGTTCCAACATGGCTGTGCATCAGCTGCGCAGGGGTGTCAAACTGGAGGCCTCTGCCTGTGGGAGTCATGCTTGTAACTGTCAGCCTTGCAATGCCTAATTGGACTTGTAGTTCCGCAACAGCTGGAGGGCCGGCAGTTTGACACCAAGACATTTTGGACACTCGTCCAACATCACAAATGCGCTTCTGGAAGAATGGTCAAACATTCCCATAGAAACACTCCTAAACCTTGTGGACAGCCTTCCCAGAATAGTTGAAGCTGTTATAGCTCCAAAGCGTGGGCCAACTCAATATTGAACCCTATGGACTAATAATGGGATGCCATTAAAATTCATGTGTGTGTAAAGGCAGGCGTCCCAATACTTTTAACAATTTAGTGTATGTTGACTATGCAGAAATCTATATCTGCTAACAGTCCAAAGGGAAGGTGACTTGGCATTAACCACTTGCAATACTCTGTACAAGAGAGCTCAGAACGGAAGAGGAAGAAGGAGCCAATCAGGTGTGCTGCATTGTTTATGTTCTAACAAGGAAAATGCTGATACAAAAAGAGAGCAGAATGACAGAAATGAACTCATCAGTCTACTGATTTCACCTGCACTGTCCAGTCAGCACCAGGGGGAGGGACAAGACCTAGCTGTATTATTCAATTGCTCTAGAAAAAGGTCAGGTCTCCATCCGGGCTCTGCTATTTGCCACAGCTGTGTAAATCTTAGGAATAAATTAAAATTAACACAAAAACTATTTGGCAGGTGAGCTCCTCTAATTTATATATTCCATTGGTGTCTTTTTTAGTTGTCTGGTGGTTAGCTTCCAGCCTAGAATCATGTGAACATTTATCCCCACCACAGAATTTTGTTATTCTTGATTCTGCTGGGAAAATAATGTGTAAATGAAGACCAATCTAGGAAGTACATATACCTACGTCCATCTGCAGGTTATAAATAAGCCTCTAAAATATTTGAAAGGTGACAGATCTCTGGCTAGATCAATGGAAGGCAGCTACTTTACATAATGGATGAGTAAGGTCGGGTTCATGTATCTCCGGCCGCGGTTCCCAGCAGGAGGTCCGGTGCCTCCCTGTTCAGGTGTGATTCAGGTCCAAATTTTTGCCTGAATTCGCACCTGAACTGGACCCATAGACGCACAGGACCCTTCTGAAATCCAGACCTCAGCCGCCCCTAACCTGTGTGAACCAGCTCCAATGAGAGGAGTCACACTCGCCGGTCATGGTAATTGGTTGGAGGAAAGCCCGCATCCAGTTTGCATATATGTGAACCCAGCCTAAAGGAGCTGCCAGTCTTGTCCCTGTGTTAGGTACACCCCTGCTGCCACCCTCCACCTCCTGTTATACAGAATTAGCTTTGTGGTCCAGGGCTATTTTTTTTCTTCTCTTGAGAAGGGTTTTATTTCTCCTATAACAAGAGGTTCCCAGTCACAGCTGTTACATTGTATTGGAAAAATAAAAAATGTACCAGTCAGTTCTAAAAGACAAACAAGTACCACTGCACGGGCTATGTTTATAAGATACGTGTGATTTTATGCAGTTTAGATCAGTAAACCGGTTTTACTATTCCAAGCAATGTGCAGCTTTATCTGCTGCTGGAGGTTTGTGAAGTGGAAAGGCTCCAGTCTTTTTTTTTTTTTACGTAATCCATAAAATGTGGTATAAAAAGGTTTAGTGGGCTCTCGAGGTCCAGAGCTGGCTCCCCATTCGGTTTTCCGGAATAGCAATGAGGAATCACGCCAGCTTTGCTCTCCATATATTATTCATAGATGTGCAGCCATGAAAGAATGATACAGTCTATGATATACCGAGCCGAGATGCTGGAAACAAGCATTGTTCAACCACGGAGCCATTTATCAAATACCGCCGTCACCAGAGCTCCTTACACTAAAATTTATGTCCATAAAAATTGGCAAATCAATAATTCTATTTCTCTTGCTATTATTTACAATTGCTGATAGACAAGGAATTCCCCAGGAAATAGAAATAAGCTAACTGAATTCTGACAGACGGTACCAAAGCACAACAAAAAAAGCGCAAGGGGGTTTTTATTTCCCAATATTGTCTGTTCCAGATTTGAATAATTAAAGGGACCCTATCGCCAAGCTGTTCATTTAAAAAAAAAAAATGTGTCCCATAATATTATCAGTGCGCTTAATGTATTTTATGTATGTTTTTACCTGTAAATGTTTCTTTTGTGTAGACATTCAAAAAGGCCCGAGTCTGCTGCTGCCTGGGTGCCGCCATCTTGGATGTGATATAAGCATCCTCAGCAGACTCTGTACTATAACCCTTCACACCTCTCTGACAGCTACAAAAAAGCTTATGTAGGGAGATGAGAGCAGAATGGAGGAGCTGGGCCAGCCTACACAGTAATTAGACACTCCCAGAGAAGAGGGCTATGATGTTCAAGGATTAACCATTTGCCGACCAACCACATTACATATACTGGGGCGGGTCGTATACTGGGGCGGGTCGTATACTGGGACGGGTCGACCTGTACGTCGGTCCGTGCATGTGATAAGTGTGGGCGCACGCGCCTGTGCACGCCCACTGCATGCCGCGGGAGCACCCCAGTGGGTACCGCAGACTCCATGTCTGTCAGCCACACATGATCATGGTACAGAGAGGCAGAATGGGGATCTGCCTATGTAAACCATGCAGATCCTCATTCTGACATGGGGCATCTTGGATCCAGGGCCGGTCCTAGCACTAGGCAAGCTAGGCAGCCGCCTAGGGGGCACTGCTGCCTAGGAGCGCCCGGTTGCTGGTATCTCTCCGCGTCTGCATGCTCTGCAGGCTGCAGCATGTAACTAACTCAGTCCCAGGCAGCTGCTCCAACCGATCGGTAGTGTAAATAGAGGCGCAGCACTGGAGCCAACGCTAGAGGGAGCAGATCCGTTGCTTCCTGTATAGAGCTGCCTCCTGTCAGATGGGCAGGATGAAGGGGACGGAGTCAGGGTTGGAGGCAATGAGGGCGGCAAAATGAGGTTTTGCCTAGGGTGTCAAAAATCCTTGCTCCAGCCCTGTGAAGATCTGCTATTCCTAGTGATCAGGAACAGCGATCTCTGTGATGACCCAGTGAGCCCACCCCCCACACAGTTAGAACACACCCAGGGAACGCAGCTAACCCCTTGATTGCCCCCTAGTGTTAACCGACATTTTTAGAACTGATCAATGTAATAATGTCACAGGTTCCCAAAAAGTGTCACTTTTAGGTCAGATTTGTCTGCCGCAATGTCACAGTCCCGTCACAGTGTCACAGATCGCTTCCATTAGCAGTAAAAACATTAAAAAAAGATAAAAGTCCAAAAATCTATCCTCTATTTTGTAGACGCTATACTTTTTCGCAAACCACTCAATATACGCTTATTGTGATTTTTTTTTATCCAAAATATGTAGAAGAATACATTTTGGCCTAAACTGATGAATACATTTGTTTTTTTATATATTTTTGGACGTATAAAATATTGTTTTTTTTCAAAATTGTCGGCATTTTTTTGTTTATAGCGCAAAAAATAAAAACCACACAGGAGATCAAATACCACCAAAAGAAAGCTCTATTTGTGGGGGAAAAAGGGACATCAATTTTGTTTGGATACAACGTTGCACGACCGCGCAATTGTCAGTTAAAAAGACGCAGTGCTGTATTGCAAAAAATGGCCTGGTCATTAAGGGGGTAAAGCCTTCTGGGGCTGAAGTGGTTAAAGACTATGTAAACTCATCATTTCCTATTCCTGATATGTGCCTGCTGTATCATGTACTTGTATGAAAAAGTATCCTGTTCTCTTTTTATTGCTTCCTTTGTGTGAAATCCCTGGTGTTCCTGCCAGTCCCCTCCACTTTACTATCAAAAGCTGACCACATTAGACATGAGAGCACAGCGTGGTCAGTTCTCTAGCTGTGCTCGGAACTGAGCCTACTCCCCTCCATTGATCAGACTTGTCCTGACAAATACCCCTGCACAGCCATTTACTAAGAAAACCAGTGTGCTGCTGTTTCTCCTCCCCCAGCTCGTATGCAGCTGAGAACAGAGGGTATGTGATTACTTTTAATAAAGGGAAAAAAAGGTATTTATAATGTTTTTTAAATCTATATACAAAGGTTTTGTCTTTCATTTCTATTTTAAATGGAATGGGTTCTGTTAAAAGGTGAGGGTCTGCATATACTTTAACCACTTCAGCCCCTGAAGAATTTCACACTTTAGGACCAGAGCACTTTTTGCGATTGGGCACTGCGTCGCTTTAACTGACAATTGCACGGTCCTGCAACGTTGTACCCAAACTAAATTTGCGTCCTTTTTTCCCCACAAATAGAGCTTTCATTTGATGGTATTTAATCACCTCTGTGTTATTTCTGATCGCCGCCGTAAACAAAAGAAGAGCGAAAACTTTGCAAAAAACCCACATTTCTTACATTTTGCTAAAATACAAATCCCAAAAAAAAATATAAAAAAACATTTTTTTCCATCGGTTTTGGCCGATTTATATTCTTCCTCATATTTTTGGCAAAAAAAAAAAAATGCAATCTGCGTTTATTGATTGGTTTACGCAAAAGTTGCCACGTTTACGGATGATGAGAATTCATTTCTGGGGTTTTTTTTTTCCATTTTTTACTAGTGGCGGCGATCTGCGATTTTTAGCGGTACTGCGATATTGCGGCGGACATGTCGGACCATTTTGACACTTTTTTGGGACCATTGGCATTTATACAGC
>BLSH010087410.1:186985-210399 GCA_018402905.1 Glandirana rugosa
AAATATATATAGAAAAAATATATATATATATATATATATATATATATATATATATATATAAAAAGATATATATAAATATGATTGAAAAGGAAAGGTAATTTTTAATAACATCCAATTACAATATGACTTGTGTCGCAATTGTACACGTTATATCATTTTTTCGTTATTTGCTATTTTTTTACCTCACGAAAGTGGAGTTACCCTTTAAAGAGTTAACATGTAAGATGTTTTAGGAGATTCCGCATGGCAAGTGTCCAAGACTGGTGTTTATAAAAGTTCCCCGTGATGAAGACATCAGATCCGATCCCTGAGTATTAATTTCTCTGCTTCCTAATCTTCACTTTGTAATTGTTCACCGCGAGAAGAGGTTGTCCACATATACAACCATACATGGGATCCTTGGTTGGCACTCTCCAAAAATGTTTTAAACGTTCAATATTCATAGCATTACAGATACATTCCTCTCAGCGGTTTGCAATACACCACTTAATGTACTTCAGTAAAGCTATTATCAGAAATCTCAATACTGTACTCATATCCCTATACATGGGTGTTGCTAGGGGGTGGCTATTGGGGCTATAGCCCCGAGTCTGGGGCCCATAGCCCCGAGTCTCTTACCGGGTGGGTGCAGTTCTGCAATTAGCAGGTATGTCTCTCTGGGGACCCTGATGTAAGGGGAATCCACACTCAGGCATATATATATATATATATATATATATATATATATATATATATATATATATATACACATACACACACATACACACACACATGTATATTATATACATGTGTATGCCCACTCAAGCATATGACTTTCTTTATTTTGCTGCTATGGGCTCTAGCCCCAGATCTTTTGTAGACCTAGCAAGGCCCCTGTCCCTATATATATGTATAAACCTCTAGATCTTTTTATACTCCACACTTAAATATTATATGCATAAAAAATGCACTTTTCACAATGTTTGCCATTCTATTGTCTGTACCGATAATTTGTAGCAAATAAAAAAGTTTTTAAACAAAAAAAAAAAAAAAGAAATTGGGAGGAAAGGAAGGTACCACCGTCAAGGGCTCTCTACTCACCTGTTTCTCTTAATCTTTGTGCTATGTTCATCATTCAGATCTTCTGGAAAAAGTCCATCTTTTTTAGTAGCTGGTAGAAGACAACAAAACAAAAAAAAGATTCCTTAATCCAGAATGTACATAACGTTTAAACGCCCAAATGATCACACTTAATGGCAATTTTATGTTCCTATTTGGAAGCCAAGTATCTCCATCCCAATAGAGAGCACTAATTCCCATCTCAGGGCCACATACAAAATACATAATGAACTCATAAGTTTTAGGAATACAAAGCCTCGCTTCAGTCTGAGATACTGAAGAATATCCCTGTGCCAAATTGATTTAGACTGCTGGCAGGGAACTTCCTTTTTCGATCAGATCTGTAGCTACACTGCAAATGCTTTTTCATATTTCTAAATGTTTTTTTTCTACACCAGACTAGCTACATAAGGGGATAGGAGCAGTGCAATTAAAGTCACAATGAAATGGCATCAAAGCTATTAAGGATCATAGCACATATTGTGGTGTTCATTGGGTACAACCAGAGTTTTTTTTTCAGCAGGAACACGGGGGAACCCAGTTCCGGCACCTCCAGCACTGAATGTATATAATGCCAAGGGGAGCTGGGGTGTGCTGGAAGGTCTATTGATGCTGATTGCTGAGGGATCTATTGTCATTGGGGGTGATCTATTGTTGCTGGGGAGGTCTATTGCTACTGGTGGGGGAATCCATTGTTGCTGCGGGGATATATTGTTGACGGGAGAGATCTACTGTTGAGGGAGGGGCCTTTTGTTGCTGGCTGCTGGGGAGTCTATTAATGCTGGCTACTAGGAGATCTAGTGTTGTTGGTGAGGGTCTATTATTGCTGAGGTGGATCTAATGTTGGTGGGGAATCTATAGTTGATCAGAGGGATCTATAGTTGCTGGAGAGATTTATTGTTGCTGAGGGGGTCTATGTTGCTGGGAGGTCTATTGTTGCTAGCTGCAGGGAACCTATTTTACTGCCTTTTCCATAAAAACAAATATGTATCAAAAAATGATACTCAGTTCTGTAATCTCTAAAAGGGGCAGTACTGGGAGGTGGGTAGGGAGTGGAACCAAGGGATAGCTCTCAGATGTGGGAAGGGGGTGGAGACAAAATGACTCAGAAAGGGGGGTACCTGCACCTGCACCTATTCTCTGAGAAAAAAAAGCCCTAGGTAGAAAAATGAATGTATTGGCAAAATATCTCCCCCCTCACCTTTCTAAATTTGTATGCCAAAAAAAGTGCACAAAAGTGCTAAGATCAAGGTCAAGGTCAAAGAAACCCGTATTGAGGTAATATGGAAGACATTATAGCTGACCTCTCCTGAAAATGCTATCTGGAGGCCATGTTGACCCTTACACTTTAATGTGGATGCAAATCTTCCATATACCCAGTGAAGTGAACAGCCTCAGATGATACATAGAGATGAAACAAATCTCCCTACATAAGTTTTACATGTATATATGCTGTCTTCTTCTGTATATATCCTTTAGAAAGTAGAGATCGTGTTAACATTGTTCTCTTCCTAGTTACCTCTGGGAGTGGATCATTGGCATACAGCTAAGACAGCTGATTGGAGGAAAGGCACACACCCCTTCTCCTCATAGGCAAAGACAGAAAGCAATGTGCATAGCTCTGCTCTTAGATGGCAATTTCACTGCTAATCTATTTATAGCAACCTCCCCAACACACAAGTCTATCTCCCATCTCGGAGAACGTGTGGGGACTAATAACAGAGCTACACAGCAAGAGACAGCTACGAGACTAAATGCTTTGGAGAGAAATAACAAAACACTGCAGATCTATGTGCCTAGCTCAAATTTCACAAATCGGGTTTACATCCACTTTAACCACTTGCTGACTGCCAACCGCATGTTGATGGCAACAAGGTGGTCTGATATCGCAAACCGCCGTCATATGACGGTGGCTGCGATTTCGGGCACTGTGAGTGTGTGCGCGCCGCCGGAGGGTGCTCACTGTGTTGGGGGGGGGGCCAGGGAGCGGGTAGGGCGGACTCGATCACCTCCGGCTACCCGCGATGCCCCCCGCAGTGAAAGAACGGAGATCTGTGCATGTAAACACGAATCTCCGTTCTGTGAGAGGGGGAAGGGCTGTGATCACAGCCTCCCTCTATATGGAAGCCGTAATCATGCCCCTTCCCCTGCCAGTCAAACACTAACAGTTAGAACACGTCCAGGGAACACAGTTAACCCTTAGAGCGCCCCCCCCAGGTTAACCCCTTCACTGCCAATGGCATTTACACAGTAATCAAAGTCAAAATGGTCCGACATGTCTGCCGCAATATCGCAGTACTGCTAAAAATCGCAGATCAACGCCATAACTAGTAAAAAATAAAATAAAAATAAAAACCCCAGAAATGAATTCTCATCATCCGAAAATGCGACAACTTTTGCGGAAACCAATAAATAAACGCCGATTGCGATTTTTTTTTTATCACAAATATGAGGAAGAATATAAATCGGCTAAAACCGATGAAAAAAAATGTTTTTTTATATTTTTTTTTGGATTAGTATTTTAGCAAAAAGTAAGAAATTTGGGTTTTTTTGCAAAATTGTCGCTTTTCTTGTTTATAGCGGCGATCAGAAATGATGCAGAAGTGATCAAATACCACCAAAAGAAAGCTCTGTTTGTGGGGAAAAAAGGACACAAATTTTGTTTGGGTACAACGTCGCACAACCGCGCAATTGTCAGTTAAAGTGACGCAGTGCCGAATCGCAAAAAGTGCTCTGGTCCTAAAGTGTGAAATCCTTCCGGGGCTGAAGTGGTTAAAGCTTTGAGTCACTGACTTGTAACATAAGTGAGCAGATTAAAAGCTCTGACTTCACTCCAAGTTTCCTGACCTGTGTAATTGTTCAAAATATGTGACTCAAAAAGTGCTGAAGACATTGGATCAGTATTACAGCTTGACAACTAACTTAAGAGGTCAGCAGTCGTATAATGGCCATAATCCTTTGGATATACTCTACATACATTTACAAGTCCACAGGAGAGCACGTAGGTTTGATAGGCAGCCTGTTCAAAGTGGACCTGTCATACAAATATTTAAACTAGCGGTATAGTTCTTGTGGCTCTCACATTAGAGAAGGACATGCAAAACATTTATCCAAAACTGTGCAAATTATTTGAGATTTGCTGAGTAGATGAGTAAATTTTGTGGTCTGGGACCAAGCTCAGGTAACTTATATAACACGTCACTTAAGTGTACTTTATTAAAAGGTTAGTATAGGACTCACCAGCCACGAGGACCCTGTGTATAGATTTTGAGCTGTCATATTTTGGCTAAAATACTAATTTATGTTTCATGATTTTTACATACTTTTGTCTGAGAGTTTTACATGATTGCGAGTAAGATGTTTAATTATAGTAAAAAACATAATTAGAAGTAAGAGGCTGTGTGTGAGCATTGTACATCTGTAATCAGATACTGTATACTGTTTTGTATGTAATATGCCTTTTACTGTTCGCAGAGAACATAACCTGCATGTCATTCAGTCAGGCTTCCACCAGTATAGGAGACCACATCTAAGATGTTACTTAGTTAGCCCTACTCCAGTATAGTAAGTAGACCACATCCTAAACCTTATGGAACCAATAGCTATTAGAATGCCAATAGCTAATAGTTATCCCAAATAAGGAGCAGCATTCCTATTTAAAACAAGTTGATAATAAAGGCAACAATTCCAAGTGTGGTCTACTACACAAATGACGAAGTCACCAAGAAATTCCAAAACAGAAGTAGCATCCTTAGCCAACACACTTTAATAGTAAAGACGACCGTCTCAAATGTGGTCTACTATACATATGGAGGACTCATGATGTGATGTCCAAGTCTTAATCTGCCATCTCTGGCTGGGACTAATATACTGTAGGTCACCCCAATATTCCAAGATGGCCAATGCAAGAACTCCCACAACACATGGAGGAATACAAAGCTCATTAACTGAACTACACATACACTATATTACCAAAAGAATTGGAACACCTGCCTTTAAACGCACTGAACTTTAATGGCATCCCAGTCCTAATCCGTAAAGTTCAATATCGAGTTGACCCAACCTTTGCAGCTATAACAGCTTCAACTCTTCGGGGAAGGCTGTCCACAAGGTTTAGGAGTGTGTCTATGGGAATGTTTGACCATTCTTCCAGAAGCGCATTTGTGAGGTCAGTGTTGGATGAGAAGGCCTGGTTCGCAGTCTCCACTCTAATTCATCCCAAAGGTGTTCTATTGGGTTGAGGTGCAGGCCAGTCAAGTTCCTCCACCCCAAACTCACTCATCCATGTCTTTATGGACCTTGCTTTGTGCCCTGGTGAGCAGTCATGTTGGAACAGGAAGGGGCCATCCCCAAACTCTTCCCACAAAGTTGGGAGCATAAAATTGTCCAAAATGTTTTGGTATGCTGACGCCTTAAGAGTTCCCTTTACTGGAACTAAGGGACCAAGCCCAATCCCTGTAAAACAACCCCACAACATAATCCCCCCTCCACCAAATGATTTGGACCAGTGCACAAAGCAAAGTCCATAAAGACATGGATGAGTGAGTGAGTTTGGGGTGGAGGAACTTGACTGGCCTGCAGAGTCCTGACCTCAACCCGATAGAACACCTTTGGGATGAATTTGAGGGGATACTGCGAGCCATGACTTCTCGTCCAACATCAGTGCCTGACCTCACAAATGCGTTTCTGAAAGAATGGTCAAACTTTCCCATAGACACTCCTAAACCTTGTGGACAGCCTTCTCAGAAGAGTTGAAGCTGTTATAGCTGGAAAGGGTGGGCCAACTCAATATTGAACCCTATGGACAAAGACTGGGATACCATTAATGTCCATGTGCGTGTAAGGGCAGGTGTTCCAATACTTTCGGTAATATAGTGTATATGTAATTCAGCCATGCCCTAAGGTGAGCAATTGCAAATGCTCCTCTTTCATGTAAAGTGCCAAAGCCATTAAATGCTCTTTTCATTTTTCACGTCTAGCTACTTGCTTCCCTACCTAGGCAGTCAGTGACCTGGAAATAGAATTGCATCCAGTGAAGTGAATCCCCAGAGCCGGCACCAATCAAACCAGTGATGGCTGCCACAGTACCTTTATCCCCACAAGCTCACTTTAAATTCTGCAGCATCTATTGTATTCAATAAGGCTTGCAGTAAGAGAAGAGGATCGTCACGGATCAGAAAAACTAACCAGCAAACAGAACCTGTGCAATTAGAGAGCAAATGGCGTCTCCATGTACACTGAAACTATACAAAAACACAAGACACACGTTTTTAAATATTAACACTAGAAGTAGACTATTAGACTGATCTATTACATATGTACAGTATATCTAAAAGCATTAAAAAGGCTATTGGTTCTCTTCAAATACCAGATATACTGTAAATCCTCATGTGGAAAGTAACACCTTATCAATTCATAGCACAGCTTCCAATTCATTAACTTTTCATCCCATTATAGATATCATTACAACATGTCATGTGTACAGAATAAAGTAGAAAATGGTAACCGTAGAGTTTAATTACTTGGAGGAGATTCCAATTTGCGCTTATGAGGTGGGTCCTCGATAATTCGGTTTATATCCACCCGATTCTTCAAATCGATTGGCTTGTCCCACACCGACAACTGGATTGTTGGATTGAAGAAAAATACTTTGTCATCTCTGGTCCATACGACACACCTGGCAAACGCAATGAAAAGAAAAAAAAAGCACACATGAAATGACCGGAACAGATGACATCTGCTGTCATTTTCAATAAGTACATCATATTCCATATGGTGCAAATCACAAAAAATAATAAAACGGCGTACTTGTAAATTAAAATACAATACAGGAAGGATAAAATGTGACCAAATGACAGTTGGTTTTAGATGGACGGATGTGAAACCAAATAGAAGATAACTCTCATTTAAGTTTACTTTTTTTAAATTTGGGTTCTGTTATCTTTAGTTCCCAAAGCAAAGTCTGTTGAAAGAACTGCTTCCCCTGGAATTCGGGTCTGGAAGACTGTGCGTCTGTGCACGTGTGCGCCGGCATTGGCGCCAAAACGGCCCATTTAAGCAGACCGCACCCTGCAACCAGTGCTGTCCGTTCTACAGCGTTCCTGTATCCTGTGACCCCAGCGTTTACTCTTGTGAAACTTCCTGTATCCTGTGACCCCGTCTTTCCTTGGACTTTGTTTGATATCTGCCTGCAATGACCCTGGCCAGCCTACGACTACTCTTCTGCCTGCTCCCTTTACCTCTGCTGCCTGCACGTTGCCAACCCTGCTTGTACCCAACTATCCGCCTGCCTGACCCATCTGTACGCACCGCCAGCCTGTTGCCGACCCGGCCAGCACTACCATTCTTCTGTCTTACAGGAGCCTTCAGTGGACCTTCACTGACCACTAGTGACCAAGTCCGGCCCTCGTGCCCCCCTGTGCTCCAGAGCTCCCTGTCTACACTACCAGGGGTTCTCGAACCAGGGCCGTAAGAGAGGTTGCCCCCGCATATGTCAGAATTGATCACCAGGTACGTGACATCTGTACTGAGAGTAAAATGTATTCCTGTAATGTAAAACATTAGTCTAAGATTTTCATGTAACAAAGAGGAACTTATTCAATACCGTATAATGAATTCACCCAGTGCTTCATTCTTGAATGGTATGTAAACCTAAAAACTTATATTATTGCCTTCCTTAGGCACAGTCAAACAATATATTCCCAGATGTTTAAAATCTGCATGTGAGATGACAGTTTATTTGTTTCACCAGCACTTCCTGTTTTATGCTGACAACGCTGCACACAAGCTGCTGTCCCTGGGTAGTGTTGTCAGCCTGTCGGGATAATGCACCTACAGGACAATGTAATGATGTACGGTCTGCCTGCAGTCCCATTGTCAGCCTGTGTTATGACATCAACACATGCCATATGCTACAAATTAAACCACACTGCTTCACCCAGATGCATAGCCAATTGTAGAAAGATTATGGTCACATTATCAGTAACAAAAGTACAAAAATAGTGTATTTAGAGTGTTTCATAGCCCAACATTTCATATTCCTGATATGTGCCTGCTGTGCCCTGTTATTGTATGAAAAAGTAACCTGTTCTCTTTGTATTGCTTCCTTTGTGTGAAATCCCTGGTGATCCTGCCAGTCTTTCTGCATTTCTAATAAACACTGACCACACTAAGCATGAGAGCACTCCATTGTCAGTTCTCTAGCTATGCTGGGAACTCAGCTTGCTCTCCTCCAATAATCAGGTTCCTCCTGAGATGTCCCTGCTGCTAGCCATTCACTGGGAAGTTTAGTCTGCTGTTGCTGCTCCTCCCCTCAGCTCTTATGCGTCTGAGAACAGAGGGAATGTGACCACTTATAAAAAAAGGGAGAAAGGGTATTTATAATATATTTTTTTATATCTATACAAAAATGGTTTGGCTTTAATTTAAATTTTAAACTGAATGGATTGTTTTACAAAGTGATTATTTAGGCCTCATACACACGGTATTAACGCCACATTTTCTAGCTCTTTTTACAGCTTAAGAATGTTATTCAATGGACTCATATACATGTTGACGTTATTGAGCTGTAAGTGGTGTCGGCGTTCTTAAGCTGTAGAGCTAACGCAGGACCTGCGCGTTCCGAAGCTGCAGAGTTGGGACGTTTTTGACGCTGAGCCGGCAAAACGCTCAATAACGCGCATTAGCTCCGTAGCAACGTTAACCGGCGTTTTATGTTTTAAAATAAAAAAAATAGCAGAGGGATGTATTTTAACCACTTAAGGACCGGAAGGATTTCCCCCTTTAGGACCAGAGCCCTTTTTGCGATTCGGCACTGCATCGCTTTAACTGACAATTGCGTGGTCGTGCGACGTTGTACCCAAACTAAATTTGCGTCCTTTTTTTCCCACAAATAGAGCTTTCTTTTGGTGTTATTTGATCCCCTCTGCGTCATTTCTGATCGCCGCTATAAACAAAAGAAGAGCGACAATTTTGCAAAAAAACCCAAATTTCTTACTTTTTGCTAAAATACAAATCCAAAAAAAAATATATAAAAAAACATTTTTTTTCATCGGTTTTGGCCGATTTATATTCTTCCTCATATTTGTGATAAAAAAATTGCAATCTGCGTTTATTGATTGGTTTGCGCAAAAGTGGTCACGTTTACGGATGATGAGAATTCATTTCTGGGGTTTTTATTTTTTTATTTTTTTTTACTAGTAATGGCGGCGATCTGCGATTTTTAGCGGTACTGCGATATTTCAGCGGACATGTCGGACCATTTTGACACTTTTTTGGGACCATTGGCATTTATACAGCGATCAGTGCTATAAAAATGCACTGATTACTGTGTAAATGCCATTGGCAGTGAAGGGGTTAACCTGCAGGGGGAGCTCTAAGGGTTAACAGTGTTCCCTGGGCGTGTTCTAACTGTATGGGGACTGCCTTAGCTGGGGAAGGGAAGCGATCACAGCTTCCATGTAGAGGAAGGCTGTGATCACAGCCCTTCCCCCCTCACAGAACGGAGGTCCGTGTTTACTTACACGGACCTCCGTTCTTTCACTCCGGGGGGGGCATCGCGGGTGGCCGGCGGAGATTGAATCCGCCGTACCCGCTCCCTGGCCCTCCCCGGACACAGCGATCTCGCGGCCGCTGTCATATGACAGCGATTTGCGTTACAGAGCCACCTTGTCGCCGTCAAATGCCGATCAGCCGTTGGCAAGTGGTTAAAACAAAACGCGACTTAGCGCTGACGCCTAATAATGCGCATTAACGCCAATGCACAACGTTGATGAAATCGTGTTTTTAACGTCGGTACCAACGTTACAGCTAGTTTTTTTCAAAATGCCCATGTATAAGAGGCCTTACAATCACTTTAAGCCCATGTCATACTGGTTTTGTATTCCCATACAAGTCTATGAGAATATAAAACCTGCTTGAAGTAGGCCAAATGCAGGTCAGAAGAATTCGTGGTTCTCAACCTCAGTCCTCAAGTACCTCCAACGGGCCATGTTTTGGGAACTTTCCTTAAATAAAATAGCTCTTATCAATACCATGTCATTGATATTGATTTAAAGCAGTTGTGCAAAGTAAAGAAAAACCTGAAAACATGGCCCGTTGGGGGTACTTGAGGACCAAGGTTGAGAACCACTGAGAAGAAGGTCAACTAAAGATGTACAAACTGAACTTTCTCTTAGGTTGGCCCCATTCATTCACATATGCTTAACAATATTAAAGGGAATGTTTCCACCCTCCCAGAATGTAGGATACCTTCCTAATCTACTCAGCTGTTTCAGACCCCCTTCTTCTTTTATCAGAATTGGAAGTCTATGCAAATTAAAAGTAAAAATTTGATTTGTTTTGAAAAAAAGTTGCCAAGCCCTCATCTCTATCTCTCACTAATCTGTAAATGTATAATATTCAGCAGCAATAGACACGAGTATTATTAGATTTACTTTCACCTCCTGTTCAGATGACAACTGCTTTGGAAATGATCAGTTTTCCAATACTTTCTGTCCGCATGACAGAAGTCAATAAGAGAAATAGAGAGGGTGAAACTTCCCAACAGTTTAAGCCATAGATATAATAAAAGTAAAGTAATATTGCATACCATCATGCTTGTTGGACTATTCTTATACAGTATATTGTTATGTTGTATGTGCTTTTTACCATTCTTAGGTTCATATCCCCTAAGAGCCGTTCACACCTATACATTATGTTAATGCATGTATTACCACAATGCACATTAACACACTATACAGTTGGTAGTGTAAAATGGTAATAGTAGAGGGATCACCAGCAGGAGGAAGGAGGTTCTGATTCCTCTATATAGATCTTTAGTGAGACCTCACTTAGAATACGGTGTCCAGTTCTGGAGACCTCACTTACAAAAAGATATTGATAAGATAGAACGAGTTCAGAGACGGGTAACAAAAATGGTGAAAGATCTGGGGGATAAAACATATCAAGAGCGACTTCAGGAACTTAATATGTACAGTCTGGAGGAAAGAAGGGAGATGGGAGACATGATTGAAACCTTTAAATACATCAAGGGGGTGAATAAGGTTCAGGAGGGCAGTTTTTTCAATATGAAACCAAAATCAAGAACACGGGGACATGACCTCAAACTAACTGGGGGGAAGTTCAAAACTAATCTTAGAAAGTATTATTTTACTGAAAGGGTGGTTGATGACTGGAATAAACTACCAACAGAGGTTGTGAGACAGTCAACAGTAAATGGCTTCAAACATGCTTGGGATAAACATAAATCTATAGTCAGACAACAAGGTTAATGTAAAAAAAAAAAATAAAAAAAAAAGAGGCAGACTCGATGGACTACTCAGTCTTTTTCTGCCGTCACTTTTCTATGTTTCTAATATTTATTTTTCAATGATACTCCAACGCACAAACAAATTGCACATGCATTGCACGGTAATGCCCTACCATACATTGTAATTAGGGGTTGACCGATTATTGGCGGCCTATAGTCACTTTTTTGAAGCATCAGTATTGGTCAAACTTACCAATGTTACCGATATTGCTTCAAGGGGTTGTACCTGGGTGATGCATGCAGCTGCAGGCATCACCCCGTTATCCGTTCTTTAGAGAAGACGGTCGGCTTTCTTGTAATAGTCAGTGTTTTTTGTCTCCTCTTTGATACAAGGTGAATTACATGAGGACATCTGGTACTTACCTGAGTTCGTGAATGACCAATGTGTTGAAGTTCCATCAATTATCTATTGACCTTGTTGAAGGAGGAAACAGATGATTATTGTACGGATTAATGAAATCTGAGGTTCCTCGTTACCAGGAAATCGGGTTTTGAGAGATTTATGGTTTACCATCACCCATTATCCATGCTTGGTTTCATTTATCTCTGGTAAGAGTACCCAGCTATTCACCTTTGGTGGAGGATCACTGTGCATGTCGGTGGATGTGAAATCACTACTCACAAATTGTTTCAACAACTGATATGGACTCTTAGTTTATATGGACGTTCACTTTAATTGCACTTCAATTTTGTTGCACTTTAATTTCGTTGCACCTTAATATTTGTATTATATGTTTGGAATAAAACTTTGATGACCCCTCCTTTTGGTTTCCTCAAGGTATCCATATACATAGGTTTAAGCACCAAGTCAACTTTCTCAGCGCTGCACTTTTTAAGTTTTACTGTTTATGTTTACAATTTTTGTTGAATTGTCGTGCTGGCTGGTCCTTTACTATTTAGGTAGCGCAGTAATTTCATTTTAATTTTTCGTTGTTTCTTGTAATAACAACCAATGCAGTTCAGCAGCCAATCGGATGTTATCACAAGCAGCAGGATGGGACATCCTCCCCCCTCCCGCCACCTTCTGCCGATCCCTCTGGGTCTCCCGTCCCACCGTGAGGCACGAGCAACCAGCCGGCATGTCCGCTGGCTGGCTGAAGACCAGAGCAAAGCAAATTGTTCGGGTCTCGGATCTAGTGACCTGTAAGCGATGTGATAAAAAAATAAAACTTTAAAAGGACCACGTAAAAATAAAAAGTTTAAATCTACAGAATATCGGCACCTAATATCGGCTATCGGCCTGAATGACAGTCGAAAAATCGGTATTGTATCGGCCCTGAAGAAACGATAGCTGTCGACCTCTAATTGTAATGCACCAATTTGCTACAAATGGTGCATGGCTGTTTTTGTCCATCCTGCTGCATCAGCAGCTCATGGAAGTAAATGGGCTGCCCTAGAGCTGCACAATTAACCGTAAAAGAATCGTGATCTCGATTCAACCCCCCATGCGATCTCCATCCCGCATTACCAAGATTTTCAGTGCAGTCATAATGAAGACACTAGAAAAAACTGTCAGTTCAGGAAGAGATAAGAAGCTTCACACTGGGACACTTGGCTGCACTGAAAGATCCAACTTGCAGGCGACTCAGCGCGCCTTGCAAGCGACTTCTGTAATAATAGAAGTCAATGCAAGTCACTTGAAGTCTCCCCAGGAACCTTGTTCTAAGTTTTTTAGCAGAAACCCTAGAGAATAAAATGGTGGTTGTTGCAATATTTTATGTCACACTGTGTTTGCGCAGCGGTCTTTCAAACACAATTTTTTGGGATAAATTTCACTTTAAAAAAAAAAAAACCAAACAGTGAAGTTAGCCCAATTTTTTTTATATATGTACGATGATGTTACGCCGCGAGAATCGTGATCTTTATTCTAAGCAAAAAAATTGTGATTCTCATTTTGGCCAGAATCGTGCAGCTCTAGGCTGCCTTAATGTAATGCAAATTAAAATGGAGCTTCAGCCCCTCTTCTTCGTGGATCTGCCAGTTTGGTGACTTCCATGGTACTTGTCTTTGCACATGCACAGAGAGACCCCGCACATGTGCAGATGCACTGCAGGACCATCAGGACCCAAAGCCCCGGGCACATCTACACATGCACAGAATCTGCGAATTGGGCAGATGTCATTCTCACCTAGATGAGAATTGAGAAAGTGTTGCCTTTCAGCATAATAAACAATCAAAAAATAGAGAATAAAAAAATACATCCAATTTAAAGGGGGGGTGCAGGGCTAGAGGAGATTCGTTTTAGGATGAAGAATCTCTTCGACTAATAGCACCAGAATGGAAAGGTGTGAATGGGTCCAAAAAAAATCTAGGAATGAATCTAGACAGTTGAAATGAAGCTTAATAGTATTTTTTTCCTACCTATACCGGCACTGCTTAACCAGACTAAGCACCTGGCGGTGTAAATATACGTGTCTGTGCCAGGAAGCAGCCGGGTGTGTGAGCTGTGTTATTAAACAAAGCAGAAAGCAATTAAGATGCATTGTAAATTATGCAGATCTCAGTTAGCACCCATAATGCTATCTTGCAAGCCTACATCAACAACGTATTTCTTGAACTCAGCCTGCTTATAAGATTCTTTAATGCTAGGTGATAGGTATCTCTGCAAGAGAATAATTCCCTGCAAAAATTCTTGCTGCCAATTTCTCTATAAATCCTCAGTGAAATTGAATTGTTTCTTAAATAAGCATTGACTGCTTTGCTATTGTAACAGGGATTGTTCTTTACAAGCTAGCAATCCGATTAGCAACTGTAGAGAAATTCACTACACTGGAAGACCCTTGTGTGTGACGATTGACGGATTACAACTCCTTCCTATTTGGTAATCATTTGAAAAGGACTAGTTCACCTCCACCCAAATCGATTCATCTATTAGACTTTCTACCATGGCCTGTATGTACCCTGCTTGTTTCTCCCTTGGTGTGGACGGGATCATCCCTACCTCAGCCCCGGGGCAGACATTGTGTTGGCACTTCCCCTCCTCTTCCTTGAGCTAGGCTACGCTTTTGAAGCTTACATGTAAGTAACATATGTTACTTTCCATTACATTCCTCCCTTAGTTCATAAGGAGTTTGACTAACACACTACTTTATTCATGTTTATAGCTACAACAAACACAGCATTGCACTCCTGATGAAACGCGTAGCGCCTTACCAATGCTTCTAGGAATTGACTTTTGTACCATCCATCATATAATCATTCATGTTGATTTGATTGTATTATTTACTGTATATTCATGATGCCAGCTCTTTTACATTGGCTCCTGTTGGCCGGACAATTGAAACCTTATATGACACCATATGAGTATGTAATATTTTATTCAGTGGGCAAATAAAAAATATACTTTCTATACCTTCTGTACTCTTTTCTTGCAAGTGCCATACTTCATTCAAAGTCCCAAGACCAATTTTTCCTCTTTTTGTACGAATACTGTGGAGTGTAATAGATTATCAAGAGTGCAGTAAAAAAAAACCCCATCAGATACGGATATGGCAGAGCACCTTGTGATTTCAATCAGTGTCTGGTTAAAGCTTGTAGGAGGAGTTGTCATACTGCACTGGCTGTCCTATCAGGATGCAGGACCCCTGACCCTCTGCCTGCACAGTTCTGATTGGCCCTGTGCTGACCACATGCACTCTCACAAAAGAAAAAAAACTCTCTAGCAATACACACCAAACTGAGCATGTGCAGCCTGACTCTAGTAACTCCGGACATGTTTTGGAGACAATACAAGAAGGGGGATCAGAGAAGACAGGATCAAACAGCCTTTTTACACAATGCAGAGGATTAACACCTTAGGTTCCACAGTGAGTATAACAAGCATGATTTTCTGCATATACAGACTGGTTTTACTGTTGTGGGTTTAGTAACACTTTAAGGTGATCAGCGTTGTTGTGATTTAAATGAAGAGCATTCTGATTTATTTACACTCAAGAAAATGTGTTTCAAGCCTAAATCCACCACTTTGTCAACTTTGTGGTGTTACCATACGTCTGCAAAAAATACATACCATGCAGCAAAGAACTGTAGTAAAATAACATTGAATAAGTTCATACAACATACAAAGCCATTTACAACTCTGCCCCGAGCTATATCACCAATCTTGTCTCCAAATATCACCCAAGCCGTCTTCTCTGTTCCTCCCATGTGCTACTACTCTCAAGCTCCCTCGTCTCCTCCTCCCATTGTCGTCTCCAGGATTTCTCCAGAACCTCTCCCATCCTCTGGAACTCTGTACCTCAACCTGTCCGCCAATCTCCTTCTCTTGCTACCTTCAGGCAATCCCTAAAAACTCATCTCTTCAGGGAAGCCTATCACACCTCCAACTAATCTTTTATCATTTCCATCAACTCATTCCCCACAGTTAGAACCTTTTGTACTACCTGCCCCACCCTAATAGATTGTAAGCTCTTCTGAGCAGGGCCATCTTGATCCTCTTGTATTTTATTGTATTGTAACTGTATTGTCATTGTAAAGCGCTGTGTAAACTGTTAGCACTATATAAATCCTGTATAATAATAATAATAGGGTAATTTTCCTTAATAGGTATCATAAAAAATGGGCATACAGCTAGTATACCCATCTTGATTTCATTTTAACATTCATCTATTTACACATTATTACATGTAGCCTTGGTAAAGTGTCTAGGTAAAGTATTTATATGGGTATATAATATGTTGTTTTATTTGTCCTTGTTTTTACCTATACATTTTACTAAGGCTACTAGGGCATAAAGAGTGGCCAATTTCTGCTTGGAGATGGGTATACTCTACACACCCACTCAGAAGGTTGCATCTACCACTTTACTTAAAGATTCATACCCTAACCAAACTGAAGCTAGATCTCTCTGAATATCCATCATCACCATATATCTTTCAAATACTTAAAGTGATTGTAAAGTCTCATTTTTTGGATTAAAAATAACAAACATGTTATACTTACCTCCTCTGTGCAGTGGATTTACACAGAGTAGCCCAGATCCTCCTCTTCTTGGGTCCCTCTTCTGTCACCCTGGCCCCTCCCTCCTGTTGAGTGCCCCCCGCAGCAAGCAGCTGCTATGGGGGCACCCAAGCCAAGTCACAGCTCCCTGTATCCATTCAGACATGGAGCTGCAGCCCGGCCCCGTCCCCTTTCTATTCTCATTGGCTGACTGTCTTTGATTGACAGCAGTGGGAGCCAATGGCGCCACACTGCTGTCTCAGCTAATGAGGAGGGGAGTCCTGGAGGACCAAGACATTCCCATAACATCGCTGGAACTAGAGGGACCTCAGGTAAGTATTAGGGGGGCTTTTATCTTAACCACTTAAAGACTGCCTGCCGCAAATGTACTGCCTCAAGGCTGCTCTATTGCCAATTTGCCGTACCGGTATGGTGCTTTGTGTAATAGATAAAGAAGATGCACGCATGCCCCCGGAGCCGTTGTGCGTGGCCAGAGGCCGTGATGTCTGCCTGCCACCCGTGATCGCTCCACAGAAATGGGGATCTGCCTATGTAAACAAGGCGGATCCCTGTTCTGACAGGGGAGTAGAGAGAGATCATTTGTTCCTGGTGATCAAGACCAGTTAGTCCACTCCCCCTACAGTTAGAAAGCACCTCCCTAGGGAACACTTAACCCTTTGATCTCCCCTGGTGTTAACCCCTTCCGTGTCATTTATACATTGAGCAGTGCATTTGTATAGCACTGATCACTGTACTGGTGTCACTGGTCCACAAAAAATGTCACTTAGGGTCAAATTTGTCTTGACTTGGCAGAATGCCATGCAGTTTCCAAAAAGTGGAGGTGAGATTGACAACTCTTTAGAACTGTTAGCATCTTTAAAGGCTACGTTCACCTTTTTCTAAATTCTAGACCCCCCCCCCCCCCCCACTTCCTCCTCACTGCATTTGATTTACAGCAGCAGCTCGAGTGCTGTGTAAAGAGGAAAAGAGGGGAGAAAAGATGCAGCCATGCACAGCGCTGATCTCCTCTCCCCTCTCTTCCCTTTCACACAGGAAGGGGGGGTGGGCACAGAGAAACTGAAAACTTTTTTTTACTTTAATGCAAACAATGCATTAAGATAAAAAAAATGTTTTTAGGTTTACTTAACTTTACTTTTTTTTTTAAGGACCCACCCTTTTTCTGACATTTCTGGTTCACAAGTTTAAATCAGTATTTTTTGCTACACAATTGCTTAGAACCCCCAAAGATTATATATTTTTTTTCTTTTAGCAGGGACCCTAGAGAGTAAAATGGTGGTCGTTTATATTTTTAATGCCACGCGGTTATTGTGCAGCGGTTCTACAAACACAATTTTTCGGGAAAAAATACACTCTAAAAAACAAAACATAATATATATCCCAATTTTTTGGTATATTATGAAAGATGATGTTACGCCGAGTATATAGATACCTAACATGTCATGCTTTAAAATTTGTGAATGCACGTGGAATGATGCCAAACTATGGTACTTAAAAGTCTCCATAGTCGACACTTTAAAAAATTATACGGGTTCCCAGTTTAACGTTACAGAGTAGGTCTAGTATTGGAATTTTGCTCTCGCTCAGACGTTCGCGGCAATACCTCACATGTGTTGTGTGTTTTATATCTTTTGGTTTAAGAAAAAGAAAATATGTTTACATGGCCCAAGTACCGGAAGTGACGTTGATGTCGCTCTGGTCCTCCAAGGGCAAAGAGATGATCAATGGCTATCTTGCCATTGCTCATCTCTATGCAAAACCCTGCCAACGCTGGATGGTTCCCAGGCTCAGTGATCGGTAGCTTTAGCCTGGGAACCAGTGATCCCGCGACAAATCTGCCCCTGGGATCACTTTATGGGAAAGACGGTCGCCTAAGGGAAATAAATTATATTGGGGTTATGGCATCTAGCTGCAGCCATAACACTGGTATATAATGTTAAAATCATGTACATTCCCAGTTAGGCGATCGGCAAGTGGATAGAAATGAAATTTATGTGAATGTATAGACTCCTTAGTGGTTTCTTGTAATATTTGTGGGTGTACATTTAATAAAAAAACATTATGCCACCATCATCGCACAAATGCCACAATGTTTTTCTCACCTTTGGTGCCTATTCATGAGGTCTCATGAGTAAACACCCCCGAGCAGCAGCGAAGAACTATTGTGCACCTTGTATAGGAATGTTTATGTAGTTTTGTTACTGTAGAGCAGCCTTTCTCAACCTTTTCAACACAGAGGAACCCTTGAAATAATTCTCCACTCTCGGGGAACCCCTGCTAAAAAATAAAAATCTCCAACTCCTGATACATTAGTGTGATGGTCAATGGGAAAACTGCTCCTTACACTTGTGGTCATTGGGAAGAATTACCCCTTACAGATAGCTAAAAATATCAATGATGTCATTGGGAATTTATCTGAGAGGTAGAAATTGACCATTGCTCCAGGAACCCCTTGCAACCTCTGGCGGAACCCTCGTTGAGAAGCCCTGCTTTAGAGCCTTGCCTCTCCATAGATCTCCTTTCAAAAGCAATGCTAACCACTTTGTTAGAGTCTTGTCATTGAAATACTCCATACTTCTGAATAGCAGCTCTAACTTTGACAAAATCAGTAACTTAGTAAAACCAGGTAGTTCTGAGAGACAGCGCTTATGATTCTTGTCAGAGGAGCCGTTATTATCCCAGCTGTACAACACGTTTTTATGATGTCTCTGCAGGGCCATTTTTTAACTTCAGCATAAATTCGGCTACAAAATTCACAGGCACATTAAATTTAAATGCAAATCCAACTTTATTATCAGACCTGTCATAAAAATTGCTTTAGTAGTTTCCAAGTTGACAAAAATACAGACTTTTTGTTAAATATAGGCATAGTTTGTTGTGATTGCGTTTAGATAAATATGTGTCATGCTAGCAGGATCGTCAGGATGTTGCCTTACTCAACATAATGTGACAGACAATCCACTTTATATAATAGAAATCAATAATGCTTCTTGCAAATTATTTTCCGGTAATCAGGTCAATAAACCTTCATCACGACTTGGCAGAATGCCATGCAGTTTCCAAAAAGTGGAGGTGAGGTTGACAACTCTTTACAACTGTTAGCATCTTTAAAGGATAAATTCACCTTTGTTTTTTCTAAATTCCAGCTCCTCTTTGTACCAATATAACCAAGACACTGTTAGGTTAAGAATTTTCTGCCTGACTTCTTCAATATTCAGAACAAAGTTTGTCAAGCTAACTAGTGCTGAAAGGGACCACCTTTACCTCCAGTTTCAAATTGCGTTTGTCCAACATTAGCAATCTACTACCCAGTAGTTTGATCAACTACCTGAGAGTCAAAATTGAGCAATACACGTACATCTTCAATACAGTTTAGTGAAAGTTTACACTAAAATGGAATAAAAATGGGAAAAAGCAATGGCGTTTTCATAAAAAGTGACCTGATTTTTTCACCATGATAAATGACCACAATATCAATTCAAACAAAGATTTTATGTCTTCCATTGTTGTGCAAAAAAAAAAAAGGAATCAAAAGTTCATTAGCTCCAGTGGCAGCTGGTGTTCAATTTTCTTGGGGGGGCCAAGAAAATTTAACACCAGACACCCCCCACCCCACTCCCCCTACCGCTCGATCACCGCAGCGCTTGCCCATCGCCCTCCAGGCCCCCCATCAGCCCCACACTTACCCCATCCAGTTTGTGGCTTCAGCAGCTTGCCCCCCTTTGTCTCCTTCCAAGCACAGGTGGTCGCTTTTCCTCCCGGCCAATCAGCACTCATGGCCAATCGAGTCACACAACTGGGTAGGCTCCAGGCGCAGTGCTCTGTGCCCCAAGCCCACCCTTTTTTGAAGCCTCGGGCTCTAATCATGTGCTTTAAAAAAAACCCCATTGGAATCCATGTGTCCGGTGCCCTGCATGTAGCTTAGGGGCAGGGCATGGATTAGGGCATGGCCAGCAAATGGGCTGGAGATATAGGCAGGAAACACCTGTATGTGGACCACTGAACTGCCCCTACAGCTCACTACTGGTCAATAAATGTGGTAAGCATTCATAAGAAGGCATACAAGGGGAAATTATGTTAAAGTGGAAGTAAACTCTGTACTACTGGGGGTGGGACCACAGCGGGCATGTGAGAAGAAGTGTCTCACAGAGCTCATTCTTTACATCCTGTTAGTGATCCTTTCCCCGGCCATCGGGGATGATAAATCACCACCGAATTCCTCTCACTCTCAGGATTACAGTGGCACCGAGTGCTACCTGATCCATGGCTGCCATGACCCACAAGAATAGGGAAGAGTTTGCGGCCTCTGAAAATCAAAATGGCGACCGCAGCATCTCTCCCTCTTAAGATACCGCGAGGAGCTGACCAAACCAAGGATCTTGGAGCAACGAGCAAATCCACTCATGCAGGGGGTAAGGACAACCCGGGAGACATTAAAAACTACACTAGGAAACTGTCTGAGCTATAGGGGCAGGGTGTGAATAAGGATAACACAGACCCCCCTGTCCTGCATTCAGAGACTGAATCTGTGCAAGGGACTGCTGCAGAAGCCATATTATCTCCTGACTCTGAGCTTACACTTGGCTCTGAGGAGCTCTCTGAAAGTGACACCTAGCCTACACTGAGCCAGATACTACACACAGTTCATAAACGCACAGCATCAGTCAGTTTAGTTAAGGAGAGACTGGGGGGCCTGACGGAGGAGGAAGCACTCCTCAGACAGGAATCACAAAAAAATTGTGAAAGAACCATTGCAGCAGAAAGCTGCATTATCGATTTGGAAGATCAGCTCCCACCGTTAATTGCTGAAACACACTCCACAACCTGCATGGCGCAAAACAACAGAGATAAGGCAGATGATATAGAAAACCGGCTGCGATGTAATAACATCTGCATAGTGGGGCTCCCGGAGAAGACCAAGGGCAGGGACCCTACTGAATTCATAGAGAAGTAGCTGCTAGAGATCTTCGACAAGGAGAGCTTTCACGCCACTTTTTGCGGTGGAGAGGGCCCATAGAGTCCCCGCCAGAGCTCTGCCTGGTAATGCCCCTAGACCTGTTCTGGCCCGACTTCTGCACTACCGAGATGGGGATTAAGTGCTGTGCCTCACCAGGGAATGGCCAAATCTCCAATATAACGGGGTGAAGGTGTCCTTTTACCCCGACTTCTCTGTGGAAATGCAACGCCAGCGTGCTAAGTTTTTGATGTTAAACAAAGCTTGCGGCATCTTGGGCTACCCTACACCATGCTCTGCCCAGCTCATCTAAGAGTTGCAGCCAATGGCCGAGCAATTTTTTTAATGCTGCTACAGATGCCACAGATTGGCTGGCCATCTTTGCGACAACGACCACGAGCCCCCTTCTACTACCATGTGTGCTGGGATATCTTTTATTGTCCATTTATACCCCCTTTTTTCATTATAGATGAAGTACTAATCCTCACTTGGAATGTGAGGGGACTGGGAACGACTCTCAAAAGAACAATGGTCAACTGTTTTCTACGCATATGACACCCGGCAATTATTGGGTTGCAAGCGACGCATTTAGTGAAAGACTCGGCGTGTTGCTTGAAATATTCATGGGTGAGCCGTGTTTACCACTCCACTGAAACCTCCTACTCTAGGGGGGCTGAGTGTACTGGTGCATAGGGCCCTAACCTTTCAAGACAAGGTGTCTAATAGATGAGGTGTTTTTGCATTGTAAAGTGTATGGGGGTTGAGTGCATTTGTGCAATGATAGATATTCCTCCTCTGTTCTCTGTGACTGTTTTGAGGCAATTGGTGGCATTTACACTTGCTAAACCTGATACTCCTTTGTGTATTTTGGGTGATTTTAATGGAATAGTAAACCCCCAGATGAATAAGCACTCTCAATCTACTCAGCGGGGGACAGGGAGGGGAACCTAGTAGACCAGGTTTCTCTTTGACCTCGGCTGGGTTGACTTGTGGAGACTAAAAAACCCAGATAGCACTCAATTTCCACGCTTCTTCAAAACTTACACTTCATTATCATGCATTGACTTATGCATGGGGAATTTACTGGCCCTGCCTTTAGTAACTAAAATATAATATTTTGTGAGAGGGGTTTCTGATCACTCTCCACTGGTGGTGTGGATTGTGGTTAGGGCTTGTGCTACTTTACCCCCAGCTCCATGATGTTTAAACGTGTCTTGGCTTAAATTATTCTCGACAGATAAATCCATAACTAGTCATATAGAGCACTTCTTTCTTGACAATGCTTGTCACGAGGATGTGCTGATCCAGTGGGATGCCTTTAAGTGTTATCTCAGGGAAATTTTTTTATTGATAACGTCATCTATGACGAAACATGTCGGGCGGTCCTATGTATTGACGAGCACACGACCCACATGACCAAGATAGCACGGGCTGCACGTACCCTGAGCCGGCGTTTCTTGTTTATCTGAGCGTTTCCTACACTGTGTACATGTGAGTAGCCAGTTGGCTTATGATAATTTTTGATCACCATACAATACTTCACTATTTGGCGTTTTTGTTTTCCCATATATGGTTGCCATGAGCCCAACGGGACAACCGAGGATATAGTGACACCCTAACTCTCTTACATGCTGTGGCTTCTCGGCCGCTACGTTCCTTGTTAGTGTTGAGCGAACCCGGACTGTAACGTTCGGGTCCGTACCGAACTTTCGGGTGTCCGTGGCACGGACCCGGACCCGGACATTTCAAAAATCGTTCGGGTTCGGTCCGGGGTTCTGCTATTTTACTCCACGTGTTGAGAAGCTGCAGGGCAGCCAATCAACAAGCGTTTCACTGGTTTGCCCTTAGAAGCCATCACAGCCATGCCTACTAATGGCATGGCTGTGATTGGCCGGTGCATCATGTGACCCAGCCTCTTTATAAGCTGGAGTCACAGTGCTGCAGTCACATGCTCCTTGGGTTAGTGTAGGGAAAGGTAGCTGACGGCGTGAGGGACAGATTTGAGACATTTTAAGACCTGATCCTGCATCCTGAGATAGATTACTTTACTACTGCTGTCTGTGCTGTTGCTCTGAGGACAGATAGCAGAAATTAGAG
>BLSH010087410.1:217887-246392 GCA_018402905.1 Glandirana rugosa
CCATAGGGTAGCAGGGGACCTCGAAATATCAAGCTCTTGCGTGATTGGCGAAGGACATTAAGGAGATTTCATTCCCCTCGGAGGTTCGAGACGGTGACTCTCCGACTATTTGGACCATTCACTTGTCTACTGTCCATCTACTGTTCGAGGAGTACACATATTCTGTGGGACCTTCACATATTCAGTCATATCTTTGTTTGGTTAAGTCGGTATTAACAGAGTCCACATAACTAGTTTACTGATCTCAACTCGCTTGGAGACCTTCAAGCCGAAGACGACCAGGCAGGCTTGAAGCCCTGTTTCAGGCCCAGGCCCAGGCCTGCCTTGGGCTTGCTTCCCCATTTTTTTGTAGGGCACTTGCCCTACCCTTACCCCCATTTTACTTCCTTTTGCAGCCCTCTGGGGCTTTCCAGGACTTTGTTACAGCCATTTTTGTGCATAAAAGTGCGGGTCCCCATTCATTTCAATGGGGTTCGTTGTCCGTGCGATCGTTCGGGTTCCGTCCGGACCCGGACCCGGACTTTGTCCCGAAGTTCGGACGGACCAGCAGAAGCCGAACTTCCAGAGGTTCGCTCAACTCTAGTCATTTGATCAATACACCTGAGACAATTATGGCTGAATTGGTTTGTTTCTATACTGACTTATACACTTCCAGGGTGTCTTATACACATGAGGAGCTTGTCATCTACCTGTCATCTGTTCACTTACCAGGTTTATCAGCCTCTCAGTGGCAGAGCTTGGAGGCTCCCCTTACTTTAGAGGAATTACAGGAAGCGGTTAGTGCGTTCTCGAACTATAAAGCTCCAGGGGACGATGGGATACCTATGGAGGTATATCAAACATAATCTGATATACTTTTGCCTAAACTATTGAAAGTATATAATAACGCCAGATCTAGACAAAAACTGCCTTTGTCGATGTCTAGGGCTTGTATTACTTTACTACTTAAAGCAGACAAAGTGCCCACTGACCCCTCTTCTTATAGGCTCATCTCCCTCCTCTAAACAGATATTAAATTGTTAGCTAATGTCTTAGCTAGAAGGCTCAACACAGTTATATCTGACATAATTCATGCTGATCAAGTGGGATTCATGCCGAACAGTCCATAGCGATTAACCTCAGGAGGTTGTTTGTGAATATGCAGGCCTGGGCTGATAATATTGGCACCAGAGCCTTGTAATCTCTAGACGCAAACAAGGCCTTTAATAGTGTGGATATATGTGGGCTGTGCTGGAGCGGTTTGGATTTGGAGCCAATTTCATCTCATGGGTACGTCTTCTATACCATCAGCCTTAAGCCACTATTAGGGAGGGTGGTAGGATTTCTGACTCCTTTGAGTTGGGACGGGGTACACGGCAGGGTTGCCCCCTTTCCCAGCTCCTCTTTGCCACAGAAATAGATCCTCTGCTGGTCCAAAATAGAGCACATGCTGATATTGTGGGGTTTAAATATGGCTTTAGGCAGGAGAAAATTCTGCTTTAGGTAGATGATATGCTTTTGCTTCTAGGAGATACTGATATTTCTATTAGCACTGTCATGTCCCTTATTTCAGACTTTGGTTGGTTTTCAGGGCTGACAATCAATTGGGCTGCTCTATTACCTCTGGACCATCATATGGCCTTCATGCCCCGTTCCAGTAGTGTAGACATTTAAATATCTGGAAATTATAATCTACTCCCCAAGCTAACAGATTTTTACTGTTTAAATATCTTTCTCTTGTTAACGAGATTCAGAGACAAAGTTCAATTATGAACCAAACTGTGTCTCTCGGGGTGGGAAGGGCCAATTTGGTTAAAATGATTTTCTTGTTTAAGAGTTTTATTGAAATTTCAGAGGGGTTACATAAGGAGGATGCAAATGCAAACAGTAAAAACAATATATTGTTAAGCGTGGTCTGAGTACATAACAAAGAGAACATAAAGACAGCCGGGTACGTATGAGTGAGCCGGTGAGGGTTTTAGAGCCTGCGTGGGACAAACTAGGTCTGTCAAGAACCAGTGTATTAAGGCAGGCGTAGAGGACAGCCCATCCAGGCACCCCTGAAGGGAGCACACTGTGCCTGGAGAAGAGTCCCATATCATGGGTCACCACGCGAGGCTCGGTAATACCACTATGAGGCTAAACCCGGGTTCAATGTGACTTAGCTATTGGTTAAATAAGGTTTAATACACCTGTCCGCGGAGTCTGAGAATACATATGGGTGTGGAGAGTTAGCGAACAGAGAAGAGAAGAGTAGGAGGGATTGGGAGGAGAAGGAAAGGAAGGGGATATAAAGGGAGAAGGAGGTAAGGAGGGGGAGAGGAGAAAAGAGGTTCGCCTGATGGGACTGGACCCCCATCCCGCTCAACAGCTGGAGACTTGGGAAGCTAGTAGGGCCAGGAGAAATCAAGTATCACCATGGGCGAAGGGTCTCTAGGCGGGAGGAAATGTTTTATCCAGGGAGACCAGATGCGCTCAAACTGTGGGGTACGGTCGGTGCTGATTGCTTCCATTTTGGCGTGTATTATAAATCTAGACATCCTAGATTTGGTTTCGGCTATAGGGAGATTAGAAGTTTTCCAGAATCTGGCTATAGTTTGTCTAGCTGCCGTTAGAAGGGATAAGATTAGTTTGAATTGGGTGCGGGAAAGCGCATCCGGTTTACTCTTAAGGAGGGCTAGGAAAGGGTCTGGTGTCAGGGGGATTTCAAAAAGTTGAGAGGCCATGTTGAAGATTTCCTTCCAGAAAATTTGGACTTTAGGGCAAGACCACCATATATGGTGGTGTGTACCAGGTTCGGGGCACCCTCTAAAGCAATTGGGGGAATAAGACGGGACATACTTGGCTATCCTGGAGGGAACTAAGCACCAGCGTGAGAGGACTTTGTAATTGGTTTTGATGGCTAGCACGTTGGGGGAGGAGCTTTTAGTGGCTATCCATATTGCTGACCAATCATCGGCGTCAAGGGAGCGGCTCAAGTCAAGCTCCCATTTAGTCGTGTATGAGGGTCTCCCCGGGTCAGGGTGTCGAGAGAGTTGCGTATAGAGCCTGGATATCAGCCCCCTGGTGTGAGGGTCTCTATTGCATATAGATTCAAATTCTGTGAGTTGGTCGGGGCTAGAGGCATTAGTAAGGTGCTGTGTATAAAAGTTTTTGATTTGGAGAAACCTGAAAATTTCAGAAGCTGGGATTTGGTGGGATGCTTGGAGAGCAGGGAAGGTAGGGAACGAAGTGGAGCTGACCATGTTATGCAACCGCAGCAGGCCCAAGTTAGACCAGACTTGAAATGAAAGAGGAGAGGTCCAGGCGGGATAAAAGGCTGGGTTCCTGAAGAAGGAGAGGAGGGGATTGTTTGAATTTGAGAGAGTCCCAGATGGTTAAGCAGTGGTTTGTTGATTAAAATTATTTTCATGCCCCAACTACTCCACTTTCTTCACAACTCCCCATCAGTTATATCTCTAAAACATTTCCAGATGGTAAATACCCTATTTAGATCTTTATTGTGGAAAGGAGGTTGTACCAGGGTTAATTTAGAACAGCTTAAGAAGCCTAAGGACATGGGAGGGCTGGCCCTCCCAAAACGTTGGATATACTATATTGCATCCCAACTTCAGTACTTGATGAATTGTTTGGCAGAGACTTGCATCTCTGAAGAAGAAATCCACGACTCCACCCTATATGTCATGTCACACTGCACTGGGGCCACCACCTTGTCAGCCAAATAGATCACACCCAACTTTAAGGCTTATACAAAAAATACGGGACAAAACAAAGCAACTGCAGAAGGGGACTAGGTATATGGGTTTTAGCCCTATCTGGGGGAATCATACCTAAATTGCAACATGCGTCTTTATGGTGAAGGTACAGGGTGACTCATCTTAGGTAGAGTTGAGCGGACACCTGGATGTTCGGCCGAACTTCGTGGAAAAGTTCGGTTCCGATACCAAACTTGACCCGAACTTGCCCCCAGACCCGAACCCCATTGAAGTCAATTGTGACCCTAACTTTTGGGCACAAAAATGGCTGTAAAAAAGTCCTGGAAAGGGCTAGAGGGCTGCAAAAGGAAGCAAAATGGGGGTAAGAGTAGGACAAGTGCCCTGCAAACAAATGGGTATAGGGAAATAACTTAAAATCACACAAAAAAAATAAAAATGGGAGGAGGAGGTGGATGTGGAGTAGAAGCCTAGAGGTTGAGTAGGCCATGACCATGGCAGTGTTGGTGGAAGTGGCGGTGGAGGAGGAGGAGGAGGTAGCCAACACTTTTTTCTTTTTTGTTTGTTTGTTTTTTCTAATTGGGGTAGCCCCCAAAATATTGAGACATAAAAAAAACAAGTATACTAATGGCTGTGTGAGGCCGGTCTAAATGTCTATTCTGCACAAGGTACAGACAAGTCTTGTGGGATCCATGCCTGGTTCATTTTAATAAACGTTAGCTTGTCCACGTTGGCTGTGCACAGGCGGCTGCGCTTGTCTGTGACAACGCCCCCTGCCATGCTAAACACACGTTCAGACAATACACTGGCTGCAGGGCAGGCCAGCACCTCCAAGGCATAAAGGGCAAGCTCAGGCCATGTGCCCAATTTGGAGACCCAGAAGTTGAATGGGGCAGATCCATCAGTCAGTACGTGTAGGCTTGTGCACACATACTGTTCCACCATGTTGCTGAAATGCTGCCTCCTTCTAACACGTCGCCTATCAGCTGGTGGTGCTGTTTGTTGTGGTGGGCTGCTGACAAAGCTTTGCCACATTTCGGCCATGCTAACTCTGCCTTCTGAGGTTCTGGCGGTGCCACAGCTGCGTTGGTGACCTCTTCCTCTTCCTCCTCCTCCGCCTTCGCCTTGTGCTTCCACTGAGCCCCCTGTGTCATTTGGGAATGCCCTCAGCAGCGCGTCTACCAGCGTGAGCTTGTAGTCGTGCATCTTACGATCACGCTCCAGTGAGGGAATTAAGGACGGCACGTTGTCCTTGTAACGGGGATCCAGCAGGGTGGCCACCCAGTAATCAGCACAAGTTAAACGTGGGCAACTTCACTGTCATTGAGCAGGCACTGCAGCATGTAGTCGCTCATGTGTGCCAGGCTGCCCAGAGGCAAAGACAAGCTGTCCTCTGTGGGAGGTGTATCATCGGTGTCCTCCGTATCCCCCCAGCCACGCTCCAGTGATGCCCAGGAGCTGCGTTGAGTGCCACCCTGCTGTGAACACGTTTCCTCCTCCTCCTACTCATCATCATCCTCGTCCTCCTCATCCTCCAGAACTGTGCCCTGGCTTGAAATTTTTTTACCTGGCCTATGCTGGTGCAGGAACCCACCCTCCGAGCCACTTGTGAATGACTGGCCTGATAACCGTGGAAATGATCACTCTTCCTCCTCCTCCTCCTCTTCCTCCTGTGCCACATCCTCTTCCATCATCGCCCGAAGTGTTTTATCAAGGAGACATAGAGGTGGGATAGTAACGCTGAGAACAGCATCATCGGCACTGGCCATTTTGGTGGAGTACTCAAAACACCGCAATATGGTACACAGGTCTGGAATGGAGGCGCACTCGTTGGTGGTGAAGTGGTGCTGTTCCGCAGAGCGACTGACCATGCATGCTGCAGCTAAAACTCCACTATTGCCTGCTGCTCGCACAGTCTCTCCAGCATGTGCAAGGAGTTCCATCTTGTGGGCACGTTGCATAGGAGGTGAGCGGGAAGGCCGAAGTTCCGCTGCAGCGCAGACAGGCAAGCAGCAGCATGGTGAGAACACTGAAAGCACGCACAGATGGCCCGCACTTTCTGCAGCAGCTCTGACATATCCGGGTAGTATTTTAGAAATTTCTGCACCACCAAATTAAGCACATACGCCAGGCAAGGGATGTGCGTCAAACCGGCTAGGCCCAGAGCTGCTACGAGATTTTGCCCATTATCGCACACCACCAGGCCGGACTTGACGCTCAGTGGCAACAACCACTCATCGGTCTGTTGTTCAATGCCCATCCACAGCTGCTGCACAGTGTGGGGGTTATCCCCCAAACATCAGTTTTAAAACAGCCTGCTGTTGTTTTCCCCTGGATGTGCTGAAGTTGGTGGTGAAGGTGTTACGCTGAGCGGATGAGGAGGTAGTAGAGGAGGAAGCGCAGTAGGAGGAGGAGGCAACAGGAGGCCAAGAGAAATGCCCTGCAATCCTCAGTGGTGGAAGGACATGCGCCAAACGGCTAGCTGCCTCAGGCCCACCCGCCACTACATTTGCCCAGTGTGCAGTTAGTGAGATATAGCGTCCCTGCCCGTGCTTACTGATCCACGTATCAGTGGCTATGTGGACCTTGCCACAGATGGCGTTGCGCAGTGCACACTTGATCTCATCCCCGACTTGTTTGTGCAGGGAAGGGATGGCTCGTCTGGAAAAGTAGTGGCGTCTGGGAACCACGTACTGTGGGTTTTTAAAACTGTCCGTGTCCACCAGATGGAATGACAGCATTTCAAAGGCCAGTCATTTTGAAATGCTGGCATTCAGGGCCAGGGATCGCGGGTGGGTAGGGGGGTACTTCCTCTTTCTCTCCAGTGTTTGGGAGATGGAGAGCTGTAAGTTTTCATGGGACCCTGTGAAAATGCTTGGGGACGGTGGCGGACATGGTGGCATTGCTGTCACATGCTCTGTTTGCTGGGTGGCAGGTGACATTGGCACTGTAGAGGTGGAGGAAGAGGCCGAGACAGCAGCAGAAGAGGAAGCAGGAGTCCAAGACCTTTCTTGGATTTTGAGGTACTTATTCCACTGCAGCAAGTGCTTTGAATTTAGATGCCTGGTCATGCAGGTTATGCTTAGGTTTAGAACATTTATGCCTCGCTTCAGGCTCTCATTGCACAGTGTGCAAACCACTCGTGTCTTGTAGTCAGCACATTGTCTGAAGAACTGCCACGCCAGGGAAAGCCTTTGTGCTGCCTTTGGGGTGCTAGGTCCCTGGGTGCGGTGGGTAGTAGCAGGCGTACTGTCTAGGGGACGCTCGCTCCGCTTTTGCAACCTGCTTCCTCTTTTGCTGTGCTGGTGCCTCTGTGCAACCACCACCTCTTCCCCCAAGCTCCACACGTCACTCGCATGACCCTCATTCCATGTGGGGTCTAGGACCTCATCATCCTCCTCCACATCATCTTCCACCCACCCTTCACCACTGCCATCCTTGTCAGTCTGCACACTGTGGAAAGCTGTAGCAGTTGGCACCTGTGTTTCGTCATCATCAGAGACGTGCTGCACTGGTGTTTCCATGTCCTCATCCTGCAACATTAGTGGTTGGGCATCGGTGCACTCAATGTCTTCCACTTCTGGGGCAGGGCTATGTGGATGGCCCACGGAAAGCACACCAGGAGAGTCATCAAAAAGCATAAGAGACTGTTGCATGACTTGGGGTTCAGACTGCTTGGCTGATTTACAAGGGGCTAAGGTGAAAGACAGATGGCCATGGGGTTCATGTGCCAACTCTGAGCTTTCATCAAGGGACCGGGTGGGAGACAATGTGAAGGAACTGGAGGCATTGTCAGCCACCCAATCTACTATCAACTGTACTTGTTCTGGCCTCATCATTCGCTGCACAGCATTCGGGCCTACCATATAACGTTGAAGGTTCTGTCGGCTACTCGCACCTGAAGAAGGTGTTTCACTTGTGGGTGTAGCTTGCACAAATCGACCACGTCCTCTCCTTGCAACAGGAACTTCACCAACACCAGCAGCACCATGATCACGTCCCTTATTTGATGCTTTCCTCATTCTGGCCGTAAATTTACTATGTAGCACTATTTATTAATACAAAAAAAAAAAAAAGAAGAAATTCTTCTTTTTTTTTTTGGAAAGCAGCAACGTAGACGCACTTTTTATTTTTGTGCAAGAAATGCACCGCTCACCCCAGCAGCAGGAACCTCTCCCTATACCAGTATGATATGATTTTAGAACAATAATCTGTCCCTCACAGGAGCAGCAGGAACCTCTCCCTATAGAACTAGATGATTTTAGAACAATAATCTGTCCTTCACAGCACCAGTAAAATGTACCTAGTCCAGTATCAGATGGTTTTAGAATGCTAAGCTTTCCCCTCACAGCACCGCCAGGAACCTGTCTGTAATGGAGGATGAGATGATATTAGATTGGTAATCTATCCCTCACAGCACTGGTAACTCTACCTAGTCCAGTATCAGATCGTTTTAGAACACTAAGCTTTCCCCTCACAGCACGGCCAGGAATCTGTCTGTAATGCACGCCCTGGCCCTATTTGTAACAGATGTAATAAAGATATTGGAGATTTAATGCACTTGCTGTGGAGATGTCCGAAATGACATCGTTATTGGAGCTCGGTTGTCTCCATGGTAATCATTGCCTTCCAGGTGTCCATCCCCTTAGATCCTAAACGTTGAATTTTAATTATGCTAGATGTCATAATTACTGATAGGTATGCTAAAGAGGCAGCTACCAGAGCCCCGTTTCAGGCTCAAAAGCTCATATTACCACATAGATCTCTTCCACTCCTCCAACACTACAGATGTGGATAACACAAATGGGAACTATGCTCAGAATGGAGAAATTGATATATCAACACAGAGGTAGCCATACAAAATTTGAAAATGTGTGGGGAGGTTGGCTGGCTACTCCAGGGCTGGCACCAGTTGATTTGGCGATAGATAGAATTCTTATGTAATAAGCAGTTTTCGATACACTAGCAGCTCTGTTGTCAAGTAGTGGGTGCAATGGACTAGTGTTTACCTTATTAAATGCTTCACCTAAAAATTTCGGGGATACTGTGTATAGAATTCAGAGCTACTGAAAACTCTCTTTTCCTATTATGACTATGTATGTTATTGTTCCTTGTGCTCCTAGAACTGTGTATACAACTCCTACCCTCTTAGATGGTTTTTGGAGAAATGGGTGTACTGCAAATTGCAATGTGATATGGTTCTTGTTATATGGCATTGGTTGTGACATCTTAATAAAATCATACCTGATTTAAAAAAAAACTCTGTACTGCCATTTGTAACTATGAGCGAGCCTATAATAAGGCTTACCTGTAGGTACTGTGACTGTCTCCTAAACTTGCACCCTGCCGGCACCCTGCAGGCTTCTTTTTTAGGTTGTTGCTGGGAACAGAAATGTTCACACCCTTGTGATTTTACATTGGCTAAAAAGACGAATTTCCAGAGAGTGGAAAGAGGTAAGTACAAGCTGTGTTGAGGGGAAGGTCGCCTGGGTTTATATATATGATTTGTTCCAAGGGTTCAGTTTTAAAGTTTTGATCTTGCGGCATGGAATGAAGCCAGTTATACCCTACTTCTTTGGGATGCAAATTATTGAGCATTACATACAATGGAATTTCATTTAGCAGAAAACTGTCCGCCAAAAAAAACAGAAATTTAATTGCAACGGAACTACATTTTATAATATGCCACTTTTAAAAGGGACAACTATAACCTCTAGCAATTACTCTTCTCACTCACCGAAAAGTGTATGACCTAAAAGAACCTGAGTGGATGCATAATGATTACCCCTTACAGGAAATTAATTTTCCAAACAATAAAAAGCTTAAAAAGGAAAATATAATCTTTTCTTTTTTAGAAATAAATGTAAAATGATCAGCCCAATGTAAGTAGACATAAATACCTGACAGGGGTTTTAACACGGTCAAAAGTATGTAAATATATATATATATATATATATATATATATATATATATATTTAACATACAGTAATAAAGTCTTAAAACCACTATCACTGACCTGCTTGTAACTACAGACATTCTGGAGCAGTTCATCCTCAAATTCACAAGAGATGCGCTTGAGCCATGCTACTCTACTCCATGTTTATATTAAAGATGAGAAGAGTAGTAGGCTGATGGGGAGCAGGGGGAGCTGAGCTGTTGAAATTAAAAGGATTTTGAGGATGAATTTCTCAGTGCACGCAGCTACAGAGACCAATAGGAACACGTTTTAAAGCATATGTACAGTTTGTTAAGAATTAATGAATAGTTGAATGTACATAAGCACAACTTTCATTTACATTTAAAGATTGCGTTACCCTAGCATGTCATATTCCTGATATGTTTTTGTTGTATCATGTACTTGTGTTAAAAAGTTTCCTGTTCTCTTTGTATTCCTTTATTTGTGTTAAATACCTGATGATCCTACCAGTCCCCCACTTTCCTATATCAAACTAACCACGCTAGGCAAAGAAGCTCATCCATCCCCTGCTTGGTCAGTTTTGTGGATGCGTTGGGAGTTCAGCTTGTTTGTACTCCAATGGTCGTAATTCTGCAGACATGTTTCCCCTGCACAGCCATTTACTGGGAAGAGCAGTGTACTGCTGTTTCTCCACCCCCACCTCTCCAAGCCCATTATGCAGCTGAGAACAGAGATTAAAAAATCACTTTGCCTGTGCATAGTTGTGGGAGGGACCCAGCATTAATATTCCCCCATGATTGCCTGCAGAAAATTACAGGAGGGGGCAGCAACAAGACCAGTCACCCTGCATAGGGAGATAGAGCAGCAGTGACCGGTCTTTTTTACAGGAAGAGGTAAAGTTTCATACTGTATTACTGCACAGAATTAGACACAAAGACACAAAAACTCTTGTTAGACAATATTTGATTTTCCTGAAATGTAGCATTTTTTAGAGGATGACTAACTTAAAACAAATGTAATCCTAGATCCATTTTGCCGTATTTTTGGCACCATGCCTCCTGTAAACATGCATCTTAAGCAAATCAGTTTTGTGACTTTGTTGCAAGGGCTCTATGATGTTACACATGCATTGTTGTTTAGTTGCCTTTTAATAAGGGTGTCCTTTCCCCACTCCGTAGCAAGGAGGTGCTCCGTCCTACCCTCTTTTCAGTGTGTCTTTTTGTTTCTGAACATGTGTAATTGCTGGAGCTAGACATAATATGATTTTTCAGCCTATCTGATGTTCATCTGTTATGATCTGCACATGTTTTGGATTAAAGCTTTCTATGATCTGCAAGATGTCATTTGGATTGAGTCACTGTCTCCTAATCCTACTGAGACTTTAAGTTACAGCTATCTTGCCACAACTAGGTTAGTTATAGAGATCACACTTGCAATGCTTAGGTGAGGGAAGCAGAAGAGGATCTTGCCAGTAACAGCACTTTCTGTTGCAGACTGACACTAAGCCACTGCCTAGCATTTAGCGGCAGCGTTGTCAACATGCTACTTGCGTTCCTTCTGTTGGCTGTTAGGCTCATTATCGGTGGGTGAGAGATGGAACCTATACCAGGTTTTGGGGTTACCATTAAGTACATTTCTTATCACTTCTTTGCAAAACAATAAATTACAGGAAATAAAAACTAGGATGGGTTAAAACCTCTTTCAGGTTATTATTAATGTAGCACCCTCCTAGATACGTGCTAGGATTAGATAGATAGATTTAGTAATGGCTCACTGTGTTTTGGGGAGCTGTGTTTTTGATAGGTGAATTTAGTTTGTCACACTGTAGTTGGTTTGGCTGAATTAGCTGTGTTAGGAAATTTAGTTGCTCTCTGTATTCAGTGCAGCTGCCTTTGACTAGTTAGGTCTGCTCAGTGTTCTCAGCTGCTGCTAATATGTTTATGCTCTCTGCTTTACAGAAAGCTGTGAGAAATTTCTGGATCATAGGTGTGGAGCTATGCTGATAGCAGCATGAATATTTAAACAGCCCTGGCCAATCCCAGGAAGCTTGACCCTGAAGGCATGATGGGAGACTGTATATATTCTCTCAGCACACTGAGCTCAATGTCTTTTCCTGTAGAGGGTCAGACCAGCCTGGAGGGACGGGTGCTCTCCATGGCAATACTGCCACCTGCTTGCTGTCTGTGAGGCTTGAGGGCCTGGATGCTGAGACCTCAGAAAGTTGACTAAGGGGCTGTCTGCTGAAGACCTGGCATGGTATCACTTGAGAAAAGTGTTGCTTGGAAGTTGGGAGGAGGCAACCAGCTATCCATGGTTCTTGTGTTAGTACAGATGGTTCTGAGTGATCTTAGAGTCTTTTGGGCTAGTGCCACTCCTCTGGTGATAGAGAGAGTCAGCTGTGGGTCTGTTAAAGTGGACACCTGCTTGTGTTTCGAAGAGCTTAGTCCACCTAGTTCTCTGTAAAGGGAGTCTGCTCTTGGAGTTTGCATTTAACTGTTTCTACCACAAAGCTGTGTCCACTGTTTGATACAAGCAAGAATATCTACCACAGTTCCTTTCAAAAAAGGAATTCAAAGCAAATTCGTACAAAAGCAGCATCCCTAGATTGGTCATTGGCGGAAAGTGTGGCTGAGATCATGTGCATGGCAGCAGAGCACTCCATTGGGGAAAAAATGGCCATAGTTCCAGTGCTATATTCCATATGCGTATTCCTGCCCTAGTGACAGTGGATTCTTTCTTATTTTCAGCTTTCGTGTGGCTAAGGAGTGAGGTGTAATTTACCCAATGATGTCATGGCAGCAATACAAATGTGTCAGTAATTATGCTTTTCAAGCCTATGCAAAACAAAAAAGTTTTAGCTAGAGTTGGCCTTTACATGACACAGGCAGACAATACAGGGAGAATATACAACAATAATCAAAATGCGGTTCAAGAGGAGCATGTAAATACTTTGTAAACAGTCACTGTAATAAATACTCCAAGGTTATAATTACAGTAATAACTCTAATTATATGCTCAGTGGAAGCAAAATAAAGTCATATTGCACCGGCTTCCTATACTGGCTGCAGTAGCAGCTACTAAAAGTTATATATTACTTATCTACTGTTTGATATTCCTTAATTATTGATCCGGGGGGGTTTCTGTCTTATGCCTGTGTATAATGGTTAGTTTGCTGTTCAGAGCCTATAAAAGCAGAATGCTATATGAGACAAGCTTCATTTCCTGTTCCTGATCCAAAAAATCTATGGAACATTAATTTTCTTCTGAACAGTATATAAAGAACAGCTTTTTTACGTTGTGCATATTCATGGCTGAATGTTTATGTTTTGCCTCCAGGTTTCCTTTAATGAATATCTTTAGTATTGAAAACTCTACATTTTACTTAGAAAGAGAAAAGAAAGACATCTGCCAGAGTCATTTACTAGAGTAAAGTCTGTAATTGTATGGACTAAGAAGAGCTGCATCTCTTAAAGCTGTAACGGTTTTCAGTCAGTTCTCAATGTAGAGGGAATGATCATCCTTATGACTTGTTTACATGAGCTTTGTTCTATTAAGAGACATCTGCACTGGATTGGATTTTGGAGATGTTATGTTACCTCCTCGGATATTTTTGCCCGAAAAACCAGCACCACCACGTTGCAACTGCAAGCATTGCATGTAGCTGCAGGGCAATGCGGCCCTATTGAGTTAATAGGGAATAACATTTTTGCTGCACTGTAATGCAAAGCATTACAGCTGTGGCATGTGTACATCCCTGCTTGCTGCCTTTACAGCTTAAAGTGGAGTTCAGAGCACATTTTTCACTCCTCACCACGCAGCACTAATGTGCATCCTTAAAATGAATTGGCAATTTTTTTTTCTGTTCACTTACCTGATTTATGCCTGTATCTAATTGCACTTCCTCCGTTAGGGGTCGCAGTGCCGTACATAATTTCTGACTTTGCATTGGCTCCTGGGAGATCTTGGTCAGCTTGACATGGCACTGCTCCCATAACATTTAACATTGGCGTCAATGGAAAATCTTGGTCAGCTTCACATGGCATGGCTCCAGTAACATTTAACACTGGCATCTATGCAAAGTCTTGGTCAGCTTGACATGGCACTACTTCAGTGCCATGTCAAGCTGACCAAGATTTTCCATAGATGCCAATGTTAAATGTTACTGGAGCTGTGCCATGTCAAGCTGACCAAGATTGTACCGCACTGAACAGGTGTGAGAGCGGCAGGTGCATGCTGGGTAGCCAGCATGCACGGAATCCAGGAAGAAGGACACTGCGGCTTCAGATTCCCACACTGGAGTTGTCCGTACTGCCAGAAACTTCACAAAGTAAGAAAACGATGCTGTACAAATGGAGAACTGGGCATAGTTTACAGCGTACCTTTGTGACACAAGGTGTGGTGATGGTGGACTGTCCATACATCTGTTTAACCCTTAGATGAGTTACGATCCGAGTCTTTACCACTTAAGAGGATCCTGCATTGGGTGTTTTACCTGGGACCTCTTAATTTGCTCTGTGTATAGTACATTAAACTTGGCACTTTCTAAACTCACCCCTCTGGGTTTTGGTTCTCAGCAGGAGTGTGATGTTTACCGCACATAGATTTTAACTATATTTTCTGTCTGTGTATACACACACGGAGAGCGCTGCTTTAGCCTGATGGACTAATGATAAGGACTTTAATGGCTTATTTGTGCATATTTCTTTGTTACATTGCACGAGGCATGAGTATTCTAGGGGTATTTTTATCTTAAAAGTCATATTTCCGCTTTAAGGGGGAGAAGTTAGGGGGAGGTTAAAACATGACCCGCTACATCATCCAACTGCAAGTGTCATCAAAGCATTAGGCAGCTCTCCCAGATGTGGCGGCCAAAGGTTGAATCTTTGCTTGGTAGACACTGGGTATGTAAGGTGAAAAAGCACCAAAAGCAGCCCATATATAGTCCACACTTAATTTTATTCATACTCTACTCTTATATAATAGAAAACCAACCCCCCCTACAAATACTGTATCTCTGATGGACAAGCTGCTTAACTCCCCACCTACAAACTTTACTCAGAAATACATAGCCAAGTGGGAATGTGATCTTCAATTACAACTCACGACAAATTGATAGAAACCATCTTTATACCACGAAACATTGAATTGTACAAAGTACAAGGAATATGGCTTCAAAACATTGCACAAGCTTCGCTGTTTGTTCTCTCCGACCTCCCTCTGATATGCTGGGGATGTGGTCTCGCTACAGGAGGCATCCTGCAAATCTTCTGAAATGTGATATACTGCAGACTTTCCGGTCAGAGATTAGATGTTTAATGCAAAAATCTACACATTTTACAATTCCCATGAACCCTGCCTTCTTGCTACTACACCGCAATAATATACCAAGAATGACTTACAAACCCTTGGTCCTACCACATTTGATCAATGCAGCTGAAAGCTGTATCCCAGACTTATGGAACAACACCCATCCACATCACTATGTGGCGGAACATGAATGGCATTTGGAGAATGGAGGACTTAATTTCCTTGGACAAAAGCAAACACATGATAAATTCTAGTGGATGTAGTTTTAACAGATGAGTTCAACTCTACCCCTGAATATAAAGCACTGCTAGATACAGATTTTACACAACCCAAAAAACAATCTCTGTCTGTGAAATAGTGTTGGGCGAATGTTTTCAGCAAAGCAAAAGTTCAAACTGAACATTGCCTGTTTAGGTGTTTGCCAAACACCCAAATTTTCTGTGTGTTCGGTGGGATGTTCGCCCACTGAGCGTAGTCAAAATGTTGTTAAGGAGTGGGCCTGGGAACCCCCCCAGTCCATACCATGCCCTTATCCGAGCATGCATGCAGCCTGGGGGGAGATGGACCAGCGTTTGCCCCAAAACCATACCAGGCCCCATGTCCTCAACTATGGGGGGTGGGTGATTTAGGGCAGGGGGGGACTCTGCCCCCTCACCCCAAAGCACCTTGTCCCCAGGTTGATGGGGACAAGGGCCTATTTCCAACAACCCTGGGCTGTAGTTGTAGGGGTTTGCGGGCAGGGGGCTTATTGGATCAATTGAAATGTGATTTAACTTGTTTTTTTCTTTAGAAACAACATTTTTGCTGCAGCATGTTCTATACATGCTACAGATGCGCCACTTTACAGCCAGACTAAGGGGACCCATCATTAAAATCACTGCTCCTGTAAAAACAATCTTTTTTATAAAAAAAACTTTGCACTGATACATGCCCCCCCTTGATACATGTCCCCTTCAAAATAGACACTTTTGATTTTTCAAGTTCGGGTCCCATAGACTGTAATAGGGTTTGTGGTTCAGGTCCAAATATTTACGATGTTCAAGAGTTCTAGCGCGAACTAAAGCGCACGGAGGGGGGGTGTTTGGCCCAACTCTAACAACCAGCTTCTTTTCTAAAGCATTATAAAGTATGATGCAAAGTTTGGTATATCTACAGTATAAATCAACATTTCATGGTACAAAGAGGCATAAATCGATTTGCATATCCCATCCACTTTTTATCAAAGGAGGAGTCTGGGGTTGTTAATAAAATAACCATACATACTCAACTCCATGCTGCATCATCAGTCTGACTCTGTAGTTGACCCCTGCCAGCTCAAGGCCTGAAATCTGAAAGCTGATTGTTCAGTTCTCTGTCTGCTTTGAGCAGAGTGGTGACAGTCAATATTTGGCTCTCTGTTCTGCCCCTCCAGTGCTCATTGGAGCATTGGGCTGGAGAGAAGGCAGGACTGGCCAGCTCCAGCTCTCAGCCATGTGCTGAGAGGCTATGCTAGCTGTCAAACAGGTATCTGGGTGGATCCGAACAATATGGTTGGGATCCTTTCAGAGGCTTGAGCTGCTCTATAATGTCAGCAGACATCAGCTGTTGGCGGATTCTGGGTCACACCAGAGTTCAAGCAAGTGGACTCCAGTGACCCACAAGAAAGAATGGCCAAAAATACTTTTTTAACCACTTCAGCCCCGGAAGGATTTCCCAGTTTAGGACCAGAGCACTTTTTGCGTTTCAGCACTGCGTCGCTTTAACTGACAATTGTGCGGTCATGCGACATTGTACCCAAACAAATTTGTGTCCTTTTCTTCCCACAAATAGAGCTTTCTTTTGGTGGTATTTGATCCCCTCTGCGTCATTTCTGATCACCGCTATAAACAAAAAAAGAGCGACAATTTTGCAAAAACAACAATATTTCTTACTTTTTGCTAAAATACAAATCCACAAAAAAATATAAAAAAACATTTTTTTTCATCGGTTTTGGCCGATTTATATTCTTCCTGATATAAAAAAATATCGCAGTCTGCGTATTGATTGGTTTGCGCAAAAGTTGCAGCGTTTACGAATGATGAGAATTAATTTATGAGGTTTTTATTTTTTTATACTTTACTAGTAATGGCGGCGATCTGCGATTTTTAGCGGTACTGCGATATTGCAGCGGACATGTCGGACCATTCTGACACTTTTTTGGGACCAATGGCATTTATACAGCGATCAGTGATATAAAAATGCACTGATTACTGAGTAAATGTCACTGGCAGTGAAGGGGTTAACCTGGAGGGGGCGCTCTAAGGGTTAACTGTGTTCCCTCAGTGTGTTCTAACCAGACTTCTGTCCTTTCACTGTGGGGGAGCCATCAAGGGTAGCCAGTGGAGATCGAGTGCGCCCTAACCGCTCCCTGGCCCCCCTGGAACACAGTGGGTGGTACGCAATCGCTCACAATACTTGTTCTCGCAGCCGCGACAGAGGTTTACGATTACGAACCACTTTGCCGCCATCAAGCCCGTCAAGGGTGGTCGGCAAGTGGTTAAATGAGGAATAAACCACTTTGTTTTTTTGGATTTGCGTTGGAAGCTATGACATGTAAATTTCTTCTGTTTTACAAAGACAACATAGTATAGTCAAAGCAGATACTATTCCAGGACAGGATCAAAACATAATTTTATTATGTTATGGGAGGACTCAGATAAACAATACTGCCATGTTAGACATGAGCGGTTAGTTTCATTCCGAATTAAAATTCGGACGAATTTCCGTTTTTTGGAAATTCGGATGTATCCAAATTTCCGGATTACAATAGTACCAAATTTAAATGAATCCGAATAATGAAAAAGAAAATTCTGACAAAATTCGAATTCTAATAATTTCGAATACTTTTCGAATACTTTTCGAATTCAAATAGTTTTCAAATTCTAAAAGTTTTCAAAGTCCAGTAGTTTTCAAATTCGAATTTGAAAAGTCCTCGAATTTGAATAGTTTTCCAATTGCCAAAGAGAACAAAATAGAATAGAAAACAACAGACTAGAAAAGAATATAACAGAAAACAAAAGAATAGAATACAACTGAGTATAACAGCTCTGTTCTACTCCACCACATTATATTCTTTCATTTTCTGTTATATTGCCCTCTATTGTATTGTATCTTTTTCCATTCTATTCCTCCACTTTCCACTCCATCGTATTCACCTTGGATTTTGGAAAACGATTGCAAAATGATTCGAATTTGAAAACTATTTGGATTTGAAAATGATTAGAATTCGAAAACTATTCGAAACTGATTTGAAAGCTTTTCTAACTAAACAAACTTTTCTAAATAACTAATCTAAACAAAACTAAACACATTTTTTCACTCTGCACATGTCTACCATGTTAATGTTTTTGGAAGACTGTATCAACAGGGGTGGACATACTGTTTGTGCAGAAGGCATAGGACCCTCAGAGACTTAGGGGCTCATTTATGAAAAACTTGGCTCAGATGGTTACTGGGATCCCTCACCGTCATGTAGATCTAGACAGCTCACTTCTGTCTAGCTGTTAATCAATACACATTTAATAGGTTACTTGGTCAGTAGTTGAATGGGGGCCAAAAAACTGGTCTTTCACAAGGACCCCTTGATGAACTGCCCAATGTTTAACTTGAAGTGGTTGTCAAATCGTGACAACTAGAGTTGAGTGAACCCGGACTGTAAAGTTCGGGTCCGTACCGGACTTTGGGGTGTCCGTGCCCCGAACTTGATCCCGGACATTTCAAAAAAAGTCCGGGATCGGGTTCGGTATTCGGGTATTTTGGGCGCCTTTTCTACAGATGCATGGCCGCCAATCAACAAGCGTTTTATTCGTTTGCCCTTAGAAGCCATCACAGCCATGCCTACTAACGGCATGGCTGTGATTGGCTAGTGCATCATGTGACCCAGACTATTTTTGGCGCCTGTTGAATAGCTGCAGGGCAGCCAATCAACAAGTGTTTCACTCATTTGCCCTTAGAAGCCATCACAGCCATGCCTACTAATGGCATGGCTGTGATATGCTAGTGCATCATGTGACCCAGCCTCTATATGAGCTGGAGTCACGTATGCCGAGTGTCACATCGTCTCAGGCTAGTGTAGGGAGGGCGCTGTGAGGGACAGATTACCGATCTAATACGATCTCATCCTGGACAGATTCCTGGCGGTGCTGTGAGGGGAAAGCTTAGCATTCTAAAACGATCTGATACGGGACTAGGTAGAGTTTACTAGTGCTGTGAGGGACAGATTACCGATCTAATATCATCTCATCCTCCATTACAGACAGGTTCCTGGCAGTGCTGTAAAGGGAAAGCTTAGCGTTCTAAAACCATCTGATACTGGATTAGGTACAGTTTACTAGTGCTGTGAGGGAAAGATTATTGTTCTAAAATCATCTGCTAGTTCTATAGGGAGAGGTTCCTGCTGGTGCTGTGAGGGACATATTATTGTTCTAAAATCATCTGCTAGTTCTATAGGGAAAGATTCCTGCTGGTGCTGTGAGGGACAGATTCTTGTTATAAAATCATCTCCTACTGCTGTAGGGAGAGGTTCCTGCTGGTGCTGTGAAGGACAGATTATTGTTCTAAAATCATTCCTACTGCTGTAGGGAGAGGTTCCTGCTGGTGCTGTGAGGGACAGATTATTGTTCTAAAATCATCTCCTAGTTCTATAGGGAGAGGTTCCTGCTGGTGCTGTGAGGGACAGATTCTTGTTCTAAAATCATTCCTACTGCTATAGGGAGAGGTTCCTGCTGGTGCTGTGAGGGACAGATTATTGTTCTAAAATCATCTCCTAGTTCTATAGGGGAAGGTTCCTGTTTGTGCTGTGAGGGACAGATTATTGTTCTAAAATCATTCCTACTGCTATAGGGAGAGGTTCCTGCTGGTGCTGTGAGGGACAGATTATTGTTCTAAAATCATCTCCTAGTTCTATAGGGAGAGGTTCCTGCTCGTGCTGTGAGGGACAGATTAATGTTCTAAAATAATCTCTTAGTTCTATAGGGAGACTTTCCTGCTACTCCTGTGAGGGACAGATTGTTGTTCTAAAATCATATCATACTGGTGTAGGCAGAGGTTCCTGCTGGTGCTGTGAGGGACAGATTATTGTTCTAAAATCATCACATACTGCTAGAGGGAGAGGTTCCTGCTGCTCCTGTGAGGGACAGATTATTGTTCTAAAATCATATCATACTGGTGTAGGGAGAGGTTCCTGCTGTTGGTGTGAGGGACAGATTATTGTTCTAAAATCATCACATACTGCTAGAGGGAGAGGTTCCTGCTGGTGCTGTGAGGGACAGATTATTGTTCTAAAATCATCTCCTAGTTCTAAAGGAAGAGGTTCCTGCTGCTCCTGTGAGGGACAGATTATTGTTCTAAAATCATATCATACTGGTGTATGTAGAGGTTCCTGCTGGTGCTGTGAGGGACAGATTATTGTTCTAAAATCATCTCCTAGTTCTATAGGGAGAGGTTCCTGTTTGTGCTGTGAGGGACAGATTATTGTTCTAAAATCATCACATACTACTAGAGGGAGAGGTTCCTGCTGCTCCTGTGAGGCACAGATTATTGTTCTAAAATCATCTCCTAGTTCTATAGGGAGAGGTTAATGCTGCTCCTGTGAGGGACAGATTATTGTTCTAAAATCAGATCATACTGGTGTAGGGAGAGGTTCCTGCTGTTGGTGTGAGCGGTGCATTTCTTGCACAAAAATAAAAAGTGCGTCTACGTTGCTGTTTTCCAAAAAAAAAAGAATTTATTATTCTTTTTTTTTTGTATTAATAAATAGTGCTACATAGTACATTTGCGGCCATAATGAGGAGAGCAGCATATAAGGGACGTCATCATGGTCGTGTTGCTGCTGGTGCTGCTGGTGTTGGTGGTGTTGGTGAAGTTCCTGTTGCAAGGAGAGTACGTGGTCGATTTGTGCCAGCTACACGCACAAGTGAAACCCCTTCTTCAGGTGCGAGTAACCGACAGAACCTTCAACGTTATATGGTAGGCCCGAATGCTGCTCAACGAATGGTGAGGCCAGAACAAGTACAGGCGATAGTAGATTGGGTGGCTGACACTGCCTCCAGTTCCTTCACATTGTCTCCCACCTGGTCCCTTGATAAAAGCTCAGAGTTAGCACCTGAACCCCATGGCACGTCTCTGATGATGACAAAACACAGGTGCCAACTGCTGCGGCTTTTCACAGTGTGCAGACTGACAAGGAGGGCAGTGGTGAAGGGTGGGTGGAAGATGATGTGGAGGAGGATGATGAGGTCCTAGACCCCACATGGGATGAGGGTCATGCGAGTGATGTGTGCAGTATGGAGGAAGAGGTGGTGGTCGCACAGAGACACCAGCACAGCAAAAGTGGAAGTAGGTTGCAAAAGCGGAGTGAGCGTCCCCTAGACAGTACGCCTGCTACTACCCACCGCACCCAGGAATCTAGCACACCAAAGGCAGCTCAAAGGCGTTCCCCAGCGTAGCAGTTCTTCAGACAATGTGCTGACGACAAGACACGAGTGGTTTGCACGCTGTGCAATGAGAGCCTGCAGCGAGGCATAAATGTTCTAAACCTGAGCACAACCTGCATGACCAGGCATCTAAATTCAAAGCACTTGCTGCAGTGGAATAAGAACCTCAAAATCCAAGAAAGGTCTCAGCCTCTTCCTGCTTCCTCTTCTGCTGCTGCCTCGGCCTCTTCCTCCACCTCTACAGTGCCAGTGTCACCTGCCACCGAGCAAACAGAGAATGTGACAGCAACGCCACCATGTCCGCCACCGTCCCCAAGCATTTCCACACCATGGTCCCATGGAAGCTTACAGCTCTCCATCTCCCAAACACTGGAGAGAAAGAGGAAGTCCCCCCCTACCCACCCGCGATCCCTGGCCCTGAATGCAAGCATTTAAAATTCCTGGCCTTTGAAATGCTTTCATTCCGTCTGGTGGACACGGACAGTTTTAAAAACCAGATGGCGGTGGCTGTCCCACAGTATGTGGTTCCCAGCCGCCACTACTTTTCCAGGTGAGCCATCCCTTCCCTGCACAAACAAGTCGGGGACGAGATCAAGTGTGCACTGCGCAACACCATCTGTGGCAAGGTCCATATAACCACTGATACATGGACCAGTAAGCACGGGCAGGGACGCTATATCTCACTAACTGCACACTGGGCAAATGTAGTGGTGGGTGGGCCTGAGGCGGCTAGCCGTTTGGTGCATGTCCTTCCACCACCGAGCATTGCAGGGCATTTCTCTTTACCTCCTGTTGCCTCCTCCTCCTACTGCGCTTCCTCCTCCTCCTCTACCACCTCCTCATCCGGTCAGCGTAACACCTTCACCACCAACTTTAGCACATCCAGGGGGAAAGACAGCAGGCTGTTTTAAAACTGATATGTTTGGGGGATAAACCCCACACTGCGCATCAGCTGTGGACGGGCATTGAGCAACAGACCGATGAGTGGTTGTTGCCACTGAGCCTCAAGCCCGGCCTGATAGTGTGCGATAATGGCCGAAATCTCGTAGCAGCTCTGGGCCTAGCTGGTTTGATGCACATCCCTTGCCTGGCGCATGTGCTGAATTTGGTGGTGCAGAAATTTCTAAAAAACTACCCGGATATGTCAGAGCTGCTGCAGAAAGTGCTGGCCGTCTGTGCGCGCTTTCGGCGTTCTCACCCTGCTGCTGCCCGCCTGTCTGCGCTGCCGCGGAACTTCAGCCTTCCCGCTCACCGCCTCCTATGCGACGTGCCCACAAGGTGAAACTCCACCTTGCACATGCTGGAGAGACTGTGCGAGCAGCAGCAGGCAATAGTGGAGTTTCAGCTGCAGCACGCATGGGTCAGGTGCTCTGCAGAACAGCACCACTTCACCACCAACGAGTGGGCCTCCATGCGAGACCTGTGTACCATATTGCGGTGTTTCGCATACTCCACCAACATGGCCAGTGCAGATGACGCTGTTCTCAGCATTACTATCCCAGTTCTATGTCTCCTTGAAAAAACACTTCGGGCCATGATGGAAGAGGATGTGGCACAGGAGGAAGAGGAGGAGGAAGAGGTTATCAGACCAGTCATTCACAAGTGGCTCGGAGGGTGGGTTCCTGCACCAGCATAGGCCAGGTAAAACATTTTTAAGACAGGGGACAGTTCTGGAGGATGAGGAGGATGAGGATGATGAGGAGGAGGAGGAGGAGGAGGAACTGTGTTCACAGCAGGGTGGCAACGCAGCTCCTGGGCATCACTGGAGCGTGGCTGGAGGGATACAGAGGACACAGATGATATACCTCCCACAGAGGACAGCTTGTCTTTGCCTCTGGGTAGCCTGGCACACATGAGCGACTACATGCTGCAGTGCCTGCTCAACGACAGCTGAGTTGCCCACATTTTAACTTGTGCCGATTACTGGGTGGCCACATTGCTGGATCCCCGTTACAAGGACAACGCGCCGTCCTTAATTCCCTCACTGGAGCGTGATTGGAAGATGCGCGACTACCAGCGCACGCTGGTAGACGCGCTGCTAAGGGGAATTCCCAAATGACACAGAGGGCTCTGTGGAAGCACAAGGCGAAGGCGGAGGAAGAGGTCACCAACGCAGCTGTGGCACCGCCAGCACTTCAGAAGGCAGGGTTAGCATGGCTGAAATGTGGAAAAGCTTTGTCAGCAGCACGCCACAATAAACAGCACCACCAGCTGAGGCAGCATTTCAGCAACATGGTGGAACAGTATGTGTGCACACGCCTACACGTACTGACTGATGGGTCTCTGCCCCATTCAACTTCTGGGTCTCCAAAGTGGGCACATGGCCTGAGCTTGCCCTTTATGCCTTGGAGGTGCTGGCCTGCCCTGCAGCCAGTGTATTGTCTGAACGTGTGTTTAGCATGGCAGGGGCCGTTATCACAGACAAGCGCAGCCACCTGTGCACAGTCAACGTGGACAAGCTAACGTTTATTAAAATGAACCAGGCATGGATCCCACAAGACTTGTCTGTACCTTATGCAGAATAGACATTTAGGCCGGCCTCACACAGCCATTGGTATACTTGCTTTTTTTGAATATGTCTCAATATTTTGAAGGCTACCCCAATTATAAAAAAAACAAAAACAAACAAAAAACAGTGTTGGCTACCTCCTCCTCCTCCACCACCGCCAGTTCCACCTACACTGCCACGGTCAGGGCCTAGTCAACCTCTAGGCTCCTACTCCACATCCACCTCCTCCTCCTCCCTTTTTTTTTTTTTAGATGATTTTAAGTTATTTCCCTATCCACATTTGTTTGCAGGGCACTTGTCCTACTCTTACCCCCCATTTTGCTTCCTTTTGCAGCCCTTTAGTCCTTTCCAGGACTTTTTTACAGCCATTTTTGTGGCCAAAAGTTCGGGTCACCATTGACTTCAAGTTCAGGGTCAAGTTCAGGTCAAGTTCGGTAACGAACCCACCCAAACTTTTCCGCGAAGTTCGGACGAACCCGAACATCCAGGTGTCCGCGCAACTCCAGTGACAACCACTTTAACCCACAGGTAAGCCTATAACAAGGCTTACCTGTAGGTGTCCTGCATATCTCCTAAACCTGCACGGTTTAGGAGATATGCAGTGTACTAGCTGTGCCGACGGCATTCAGCACATGCGCAGTGAAGAAACGGCCTCCGTGCCATTTCTTCACCGTGGTCGTGGCGTGACTGGCGGCTCCTCGCGCATGCACAGGAGTGACGTCATGCGATTCCGGCTAGTCACAGAGCTGGAGATCGCGGCCCCGGAAGGAAGAGGGGCTGAAGATGGACGCTGCCTGCACAGGGGACAGCGCTGGGCATCGCAGGCTTTGTTTGCAGGTAAGTGACATATAATGGGCTACTATGCGATGCATAGTAGCCCATTATGCATCTACTTTTGCAGGGGAATACAAAGGAAGCAAACTCCATCTGGGTTTACTACCTCTTTAAAATGTAACTATGCTACTAAATATGCTGTACTGAATGCAACCTCCCATATGTAAAAGAAAATGTAGTCTTCTCCAACTATGCCTTTATTCCTGCTCTACTTTAGGACAGTTCCAAACAAACCATATTCAGGCATTCATTGTATGGTGGTGAGATTATTATGTTATTCATATTTAATGTAATATTCTTACCATGGTGAACCTGGAACTGGCGTCGAGGCCACTGGCTTGTTGCCTTTAGTCGTACAATCCTCGCTACTAGATACCTTCATACCAACATCCTATAATCCAATACATGAAAAAGTTTAGTAAAGCTCACAAACCAATATTTCAAAGTTCATATTATTATCTATTTATTATACCTAATATTGTTCATAATATATGCAGTTGCTGAGTTCGCATTAAAACACTAGTTTCTGGGAAATTAAAAAGGATTAGACTAGTAAGCCTCTAATTGCTGATGATTGATTCGTTAGGTACATTTCCTATCATAATAATTATGGGGCAGACATTTTCAATTAAGAGAAATAAATAACTAGCTAACCAGGCTCCTGTCTTTGACAGGCTAATAAAAGTTTCTTAGTACTTGAAGACTGGAGAAGACAAACCTTTTCATCTGCCTTGGCAGTTTTATTTTTCCTCTCTGAATGTAAAATGAAGGTGGCTGAGCAAGGCGCTCTGTTTGCTTCTTTGTTTTTATCTGTAAATGTAAAAAAAAATAGATTTAAACAAACCTGTATATGAATTTAACAGTGCATTTTTTTTCTGCAGATTTATTTTCAAGTGTATCTATACCCAAAAATAAAAATTAAATATATTGCAGCTTAGAAGTCCTCATATTTGTTGGCTGCAATCGTTTACTTTTTTTAAGCTTTATTTTTCATGTATTTTTGCCTAGTGATCCTGCCAGAAACCCACTTCTTGTCCTGGGCAGTGCTTACTCAACCTATGGTATCTATCAAGGAGCATTGTCCCCCTATAATGGGCATACCTCACCCTTCGCTCTTCTCCCTTCTCTCCATGATAAAAATGCCGCACAGGCACGGCCACAGAGCACAGGAAGTTATTGGCTTATCAAACACTTTCAATGGTATATTTATTAGACCAAAGGAGAAAAAAAAACAAGATAAGTTAATTCTTAAGGTTTACATACACTTTGATACTCTCTTGAATCCTTTAATAATTTACAGTGAACCTTTGGTCAAGCCTGTTCATTAACCTTGCACTAAGGCTTTAACTAGCAACATAGGTGTGTGCAGCCTATTGCATTAGGGTGTGCACCATAGGCGTGCACACATAGGGTGGCAGGTGTGTCTGGGCACACCCTAATCAGCCTGTACTGTGCAGATTTCCCCTACTGCCTGGCTGCAGATAAAGAGACTGGGGAATCTCTGCCCTCAGTCTCTTTCTCTGTCTCAAAAGTGAGATATCAGGGGTCTGTTTAGACCCCTGAAATTTCACCAAAGGGCTCCTAAAAAAATAGTAAAAAAAAATAATCAAATATAATATTGTAAAAAATAATAAAAAAACAAAATTGTAAACAGATAAATAAAATAAAATTCAAATTAACTACTGACACTGATCTCTGCCCTACTGACACCGTCCTCTGCCCTTCGGACATATATATATATACACTCATGTTTGTTTGCGCTTTGTGGTGCACACCCTAATGCAATAGGCTGCGCACACCTATGGTGTGCATCACAAGAGATAGGTGTCAGTAGTTTATTTTTATTTTTACAATTTTGTTTTTTTATTATTCTTTACAATATTATATTTTATTTACTTATTTTTTTTTTTTTTTTAAGAGCCCTGCTGGGGGGCTTTGGTGAAACATTAGGGGTCTAAACAGATCCCTGATGTCTCACTTTCGAGACAGAGAAAAAGACTGAGGACAGAGATTCCCCAGTCCCTTTCTCTGCAGCCAGGCAGCAGGGGGAATCTGCACAGTACAGCGTGATTAGGGTGTGCCCAGGCACACCTGCCACCCTATGTGCGCACGCCTATGATTAGCACATAAAGTAAATCTTGTCCAAATTTGTAAAGAACTGGCTGAAAAATAGGATCTTTATGAATATGCCAATAGTGACCTTCTTCTAAGTGACTTATGGAATCTTTCACATTTTTCCTTCCAACAGCTCCCCCTATTGGGTCGCATTGCAGTCTTCATTGCCCCAGACAGATTGGAAGAGAGTGTAAGGATTTCTGCTTCAGTCTTATGTGGTGAACACTGAATGGGCATTCAGTGTCCTCCCGTAAGACACTAGCAGAGATCTTCCCTGGCTTTTTATGTGGTTTAATAGAGATTGTTTGGTGCACATTTTAACTTGATGCTTTCTTCTATGTGTGATGGCTTATCTGAATTCATATTGATCCATAAGCATCTTAACCACATCGGTACCGGGCACGAAAACCCCCTTCCTGTCCAGGCCATTTTTCAGCTTTCAGCGCTATCACACTTTGAATGACAATTACTCAGTTATGCAACACGGTACCCATATGAAATTTGCGTCCTTTTTTTCACACAAATAGAGCTTTCTTTTGGTGGTATTTAATCCCGGGGGGGGGGGGGTATTTTTTGTGCTATAAATAAAAAAAGATCGAAAATTTTGTGAAAAAATGCCTTTTTCTTTGTTTCGGTCATAAAATTTTGCAAATTAGTAATTTTTCTCTGTAAATTTTGGCCAAAATTTATACTGCTACCTATCTTCGGTAAAAATAACCCAAATAAGTGTATATTATTTGGTCTCTGTGAAAGTTATAGAGTCTACAAACTATGGTGCCAATCACTGAAAATTGATCACACCTGATATACTGACAGCCTATCTCATTTCTTGAGACCCTAACAAGCCAGGAAAGTAAAATTAGCCCCCAAATGACCCCTTTTTGGAAAGTAGACATTCCAAGGTATTTAGTAAGAGGCATGGTGAATTTTTTGAAGCTGTAATTTTTTCCCACAATTCTTTGCAAAATTAAGATATTTTTTTTCTTTTTTTTTTTCACAAAATTGTCATATTAACAGGTTATTTCTCACACACAGCATATGTATACCCCAAATTACACCCCAAAACTAATTCTTCTGCTCCTCCTGAGTATGGCGATATCACATGTCTGAGACTTTTTCACAGCCTGGCCACATACAGAGGCTCAACATGCAGGGAGTGCCGTCAGGTATTCGAATAATCATTGAGGCATAAGGAGTCTTTTGAACGGTTCATTTTTGTTCCAGTAGTTTTTGGAAAATGTGGGAAAAAAATGAAAACGCTTTTTTTTTACACAAAGTTGTCCATTTATAAGCTATTTTCAACACATAGCATGTACATAGCAAAAATTACACCCCAAAATACATTCTGCTATTCCTCCTGAGTATGGCGACACCACATGTGTGAGACTTTTACACAACCTGACCACATACAGAGGCCCAACATTGAACTAGCACCTTCAGGCGTTCTACAAGCATAAATTACACATCTCATTTCTCAACCCCCTATTACACTTTTGAAGGTCCTGGAGCACAAGGACAATGGAATTGCCCACAAAATGACCCCATTCTGGAAAGAAAACACCCCAACGAATAATCATTGAGGCATAATGAGTCTTTTGAACGGTTCATTTTTACCTGTTGAAACACATTTTTTTTTCGCAAAAGTAAAAAAAGGGTGTAAAAGGTTTTTGATGACCTTG
>BLSH010087410.1:256187-271014 GCA_018402905.1 Glandirana rugosa
TCTTGTCTACAAGTCAATAAGGGCCAAAAAACATCTGTAAAGTCTGTGTGTCACTTTAACAAAAACCGGGAATAACTGAACATCTGTTCTGCAAACATCTGGAATGTGTGTGTGAAACTACAGCATAGAGAAGAACAGGGATATGGTTTTACTGAAAATAAACAAACGCGTCCATTAGCGCAAGAACCAAGTATCGAGTGTATGTCCAGGAAAAACTTTTCTTATACTCTGCAGGACCTCAAATGCATACGAGGTGCTCCCAAGGACACACACCTGCATGCACCTGTATGTCATATTAGGACATAGCAGTGTTGAAAATCCTTTCTCAGCTTTCATCGAAGAACTCTTGCATGAACGACATCATTAGAAAATCTTTTTTGGTTTATTCTTCAAAACATAACATCAGATAAAACTTACATAGCAACACATATGATGATGAGATATGGTATGGCTTCAGATGTCAGTCAGGAGGAGGAAGGGTTCTAACAGGTGTTCACGTCACGTCTCATGTAGGCGTTCATCTCTTTTCCTACCCTTCCTAACTTATCATCACAAAGTCACGACTCTTATACTGTTTGAAACCGTTAGGTCAGCTTTTTCAAATCAACCTACAGCTACTTATATGGTTTTAGTCCATAAGGAGACACACATGACCCCTCCTTTACTTCACATGAGTTTTGAAATAGAATTGCACATACAACACTTTCTCTGTCCAAAAGCACATTCAAATAACCTTACAAATATAACTAACATATATTTAATACATTTAATTTATACATATAATATATTTCAGAGCCCAATATTATTCAAAATAATATTATAAATTCATAATTTCAAACAAGCAGCTGTTCTGGTGCAGCCGCGTGTCCCAAAAGAAATGAATGGGGCACCAAGGCGGCATGCCCATGCACGTAAAAGATGGCCCTGCATGGGAGAAGCATGTATGAGCCCCGTGTGAATGGACCCTTCAACTTCAGTTTCAAAGGAAACCCTTTAAAGCGGTAGTAAACCCAGCCCAAGAAGGATAATTCAATATATATTTTGAGTCCACTTTACATATTGAAAATAGCAAACATACATATGATAGCTAAAAGCGCCGCCATTTTAACTGTTGTCTTCCGCGTTTTTCTCTGCATGTATTTCCACCCTCATTCTGCGTAGACGCTGATATTCTCGCACATGCGCATTATGTACGATAGCCAAGCCTCTTTTTCATCTCATATTATCATGGCAACCCCTATACAGCGAATAGGAGAAGATCATATATCCAAATATCGCGTTAGGTCGGGGCTGACGTCATGTCCAGAGATGAAGCAGCCCCAGCATAGACATTGCACTTTTCCGGCAGCCTTAGCTTGCCGGAAAATGAGAGAATAACGGCGCATGTGCAGGAGACGTCATACAGATAAATATATGAGATTTCACGGAAAGGATGCAGGTAAGGAGACAGCAAAAACAGGGAATGTAATCTTGACACAAGGAGTATGTTTAGCATTGCAAATGTGGTGCAGGGATTTACAACTGCTTTAAAGAGGAATAGGTGAGCCCCTTAGCTAAATTCCTTTTCTGAAAATGTTAGCTGCCTGGTTGTCATGCTCATTCTTTGGCTTCAGTACTTTCAGAGTAATAAATACAGAGTACGTCTCAAGCCTGTCTTACTTTTAGACACTCATGTGCTGCACACTTGTTCTGATTTGTGACTCAGAAATACTAAGGTAGGCACATCAAGATACGTGAAGAAGGGAAGGGGAAAGAAGAGGGCAGCCATTATAGACACCATCTTGCTCTCATTCCAGTTGTAATTTTAAGACACCCAAGGCCATAAATGTGAGAATAGATTAGGAATCCAGAAGGTACTAATAGATTTGCAGAGGGCACAGTGCTGCAATAACATCACATGAACTTAAAGGCATCATTTTAGTTCATACAGGAAAGCATAGGTGTGCACAACGTATTGCATTAGGGTGTGCACCCCAAAGCTCAAACACACATGGGTGTGATATGGGGGTGTTTAGGGGGGTATGTGATATTGTAATATGGGGATGTTTAGCCCTCGTGGTAGGTGAATTTGTCAGGTTTCCTGGGAGGGGTCTGTCTCCAAATGGCAGCAACTGCCCTGAGCTATGCTCTGACCTGGTGTATAATGATTCTGACCACCTGTGCACTCACCCAGGCTGTAGGAAATTAGTGAATCCCAGACACAGGACTGAAGGCTCGGTCCCACCCCATACTCTTTGGAGCCTTTAAGCTTCCAGACCCGATCCAGACTTACTAAATCCAGAGAAAAATTACAACACAGTTTTCTCTACTCACAATATATCTGCTGGCACATCTCATATTGAATCTTTGAGAATCCTGTGCCCTTTTTAAACCCATTTATTTAATGGCAGGGACTTTCATTATCACAGTATATATACTGTATACACACACACACTCATAAACAAACATTTTAAAATTTATTAAAATATGGGCAGAGTCAGTAGGGCAGTGGACGTTTCAATAGGTCAAAGTACGGTGTCAGTAGGGCAGAGATTGGCGTCAGTAGGGCAGTGGACGTTTCAGTAGGTCAAAGTACGGTGTCAGTAGGGCAGAGATTGGTGTCAGTAGGGCAGTGGACGTTTCAATAGGTCAAAGTACGGTGTCAGTAGGGCAGAGATTGGTGTTAGTAGGGCAGTGGACGTTTCAGTAGGTCAAAGTACAGTGTCAATAGGGCAGAGATTGGCATCAGTAGGGCAGTGGATGGTGTCAGTAGTTTTTCATATTTATTGTTTTATTTTTTATTATTTTTCCAATTTCATTCTTTCTTTTTTCTTTAGTGAAATATAATGGGTCTAAACAGACCCCTAATGCCACACTTTTGAGGCAGAGAAAGGGACAGAGGGCAGGAATTCCCCAGTCCCTTTCTCTGCAGCCTCAACGGCACTGGGCAGCGAATGAATGGGAGGTGCTCTATGCTATGCTACTTCCTGTTTATTCGCAAACTGAATCATTAGTAAAAACAGTTTTCCATGCTTCATTTATGAATGAACACAGTGCCACACCCTGAGTGCGCACCTTTGCAAGAAAGAAAGATTTTAAAGCAATGCTGCTAAGACCTCTTTCTATGCAGCTCAATCTGGGTGACATCGCATGATCAGAATTTGCTTGGAAATTAGTTATGTTGTGAGAACAACACCAGAAATAACTGTGAAATCTTGTAAAAAAAACTTGTTCCAGGGGTAGCTGACTGGGTAGTAATAAGTTAAATAAGACCTTTACTCAGCAAATTGACTTAGGGGCAAGTTGGTAGTAATGGTATTATCTCTTCTTATATAAATTGTGGTAGAATCGGCACATTGCATTGTATGGAAACAATATGCTAAAAGCTGGAAGAACATTTTTATAACTTTGCCTTCCTTAGGAGAACTAACATACTGGAAAATCCCTTGTATGTACATTAATTACATCACTGTGGCAATACAGTACAAGGTAGACAAAGGAAAATGTGTTTTTCATAGACCATGGAGCAGTAAGCAGCAAGCACAACAGGAACTTCACTGATATTCTCATTCTATCAAATTTACTTTTTTTTCTCATTATGACCCCCTGTAGTTATGTGTGATATCATACACTTCTCTGTTATCATGTACAGCATATGCATCAGGCTACAAAACGGAATGCATTTTTCTACAGTTAAAATATTTTTCAATATTGTATTGTGTGGTTGAGTTGCCTGGAAGTCCTGTTTTAGTTGATATCTGTGCTATTTTGCAAGGCACCTTCTAGTTTAGTTGTGCCCTGTAGTTCTTCTCAGTGGGCAGAGCCAGACTGCATTGCTAAATATCTGCTGCATGCCTCTAGAAGAGTCGATTGCCAGCAGATGTGGTCCAAGTCTAAAGCTGGTCATATACTAGTAGATTTTTAAACAAATGTTTGTACAATTATTCAAACGAACATTTGTATGAAAATTGTTAGTGCATTCAATGACTGGACGAACAACATTCAAAAAAAGTACTTCAAAATTTTGTTTGCTTTTAACATTCGATCTTAAAAAAAATATAACTTCCTGAATGAAAACCACATACACTGTTGTAAGTTTGTTTATTCAAGAAAAAAATTCCATCCTGCTTCTTTTAATTTTGCCCTCACTGTGGTTGAACACTAACTTCAATTTGACCCCACTAACAATTAGAAACTGAAAGCAAATGTTCTTAAAATTAACAATTTTTAACAAAATACTACTAGTGTATGAATTAAGTGATAATCACAATCAGCGCAATTACTTTGAGTAATAACCTAAATCCACAATATTAGAAATGTTGCCTGCCCAAACACCGTACAATAATTCCACAACACTAAAGAAATACATTTATAATCAAAACAGTGTAGTGCAACACCTTATCACATACTAATATACAGTAAATCTTATATCAAAATAGAAGATAAAAAATAGGTATGCGGCATCCTGGGGGTCTGTATGTTTATTTATAGGGGCTTCATAGTACTTGGCAGGCATGTCTTTTTATCAGCTTCGTTGGGAGCTCTCAATACTGAGCAGAGATTTGGACATTTTTATCTTTATTTTTATTTCTGTTTTATGTCTGATCTGAAGTGTCCCCTACTCAAAGGTAGAGTACTTCTAAGCTTCCGGGAATAGGAGGTAATTAAGCCTGTTTACACTTCTGGCTGCTGCATGATAGACTATGTATGTATATGCTACCATGTAGATAAAGGAGGAAGCTACTTAAGTGCTTGGGTTGTTCGGCTCCCCACCTACTGAGGAAACCCAATTATGGGTCGCAATGCGTCTAGGAGGGAGGAGCCGAGCCCATGAAGTCACACCGGAGTCTCGCCGAGTTTGGTGGTGAGTAGTGTTGAGCGAACTGTAAAGTTCGGGTCCGTACCAAACTTTTGGGTGTCCGGAACCCGGACCCGAACCCGGACTTTTTTTGAAAAGTTTCGGGTCCGGGGTTCTGGTAATTTTACTAAGAGTTCTGAAAAGTGCTGTAAAAAAGTCCTGGAAAGTCCTAGAGGTCTGCAAATGGAAGGAAAATGGGGGTAAGGGTCGGATAAGTGCCCTACAAATAAATGGGGATAGGGAAATAACTTAAAATATTTTTTAAAAAATAAAAACATAAAAAAATCAAAAATGGAAGAGGATGTGGACTTCTAAGAACAGTGATATGGCTTCTCTCAGCTAATTTATACTTTTATCACACAGTTTTAAGATGATTGTACATTCTACAATCATTTTAAAACTCTGTGAGAAAAGTATACATTAGCCGGGAGAAGCCATATCCCTGTTCTTAGAACATCTGCAAACTGTGTGTGAAAACTATCAATTAGCGGTGGAGAAGCCAGATCACTGTTCTCAGAACAGTGATATGAGATATCACTGTTCTACAATTATCTTCTAACTGTGTGTGAAAACTATCAATTACAGGGGAGAAGCCAGATCACTGTTCTAAGAACAGTGATATCTCATTTCACTGTTCTTAGAACAGTGATCTGGCTTCTCCACCGCTAATTGATAGTTTTCACACACAGTTAGAAGATAATTGTAGAACAGTGGGGTTCGGGGTCCGGGTCAAAGTTCGGGTTCTGTCCGAACCCGGACTTTGTCCCGAAGTTCGGCCGAACTAGCAGAACCCGAACTTCTAGAAGTTCGCTCAACTCTAGTGGTGAGCAGGCAGTTGACTGATTCTGTATAGTTTTTTAAAAGTTGTTTTCTTGTAAGTGTAATGCTTTGTGGGGTGTTTGAATAAATATGCAACATGGAGTAAACTATGTCTGTGCCTTTCTGTCCTATATGACATATGATTGGACCCCTATGATTACATCAGGAAGTGGATGATATGATTGTCCTGTATAAACCGAGGAAGATTGAGGTGGTGATCCCTAAGAAGCAGCAGGAGCAGAACAATATTGATGAGCGTGTTGTGATAATATGGAGGTGAGCAGGTATTTTACCTTGGAATAAAAGAAAAATATATATATATATATACAGTGGGGCAAAAAAGTATTTAGTTAGCCACCAATTGTGCAAGTTCCCCCACTTAAAAAGATGAGGGAGGCCTGTAATTTTCATCATAGGGACACTTCAGCTATGAGAGACAGAATGAGAAAAAAAATTCCAGAAAATCACATTGTCTGATTTTTAAAGAATTTATTTGCAAATTATGGTGGAAAATAAGTATTTGGTCAATAACAAAAGTTAATCTCAATACTTTGTTATATACCCTTTGACAGAGGTCAAACGTTTTCTGTAAGTCTCCACAAGGTTTTTACACACTGTTGCTGGTAGTTTGGCCCATTCCTCCATGCAGATCTCCTCTAGAGCAGTGATGTTTTTGGACTGTCGCTGGGCAACACGGATTTTAAACTCCCTCCAAAGAGTTTCTATGGGGTTGAGATCTGGAGACTGGCTAGGCCACTCCAGGACTTGAAATGCTTCTTACGAAGCCACTCCTTCGTTGCCCGGGCGGTGTGTTTGGGATCATTGTCATGCTGAAAGACCCAGCCATGTTTCATCTTCAATGCCCTTGCTGATGGCAGGAGGTTTTTACTCAAAATCTCAGGATACATGGCCCCATTCATTCTTTCCTTTACACGGATCAGTCGTCCTGGTTCCTTTGCAGAAAAATAGCCCCAAAGCATGATGTTTCCACCCCCATGCTTCACAGTAGGTATGGTGTTCTTTGGATGCAACTCAGCATTCTTTCTCCTCTAATCACAAGTTGAGTTTTTACCAAAAGTTCTATTTTGGTTTCATCTGACAATATGACATTCTCCCAATCCTCTTCTGGATCATCCAAATGCTCTCTAGCAAACTTCAAACGGGCCCGGACATGTACTGGCTTAAGCAGAGGGACACGTCTGGCACTGCAGGATTTGAGTCCCTGGCGGCGTAGTGTGTTATTGATGGTGGCCTTTGTTACTTTGGTCCCAACTCTCTGCAGGTCATTCACTAGGTCCCCCGTGTGGTTTTGGGATTTTTGCTCATCATTCTTGTGATAATTTTGACCCCACGGGGTGAGATCTTGTGTGAAGCCCCAGATCGAGGAAGATTATCAGTGGTCTTGTATGTCTTCCATTTTCTAATAATTGCTCCCACAGTTGATTTCTTCACACCAAGCCTTCTTATTAATCACAGATGTCATTGATTTGGTGACTATGACTCAGCTACTGTCAAACCAAAGAACGGTTTCATTAACAACCTGTGTGTAAGAGTTACCTCGGCAGAAAGAATAATGTTCCAGTACACTTGGCCCTGTAGGGCAAATGGAATCAAGGGAAAACCCATGCTGTGCCATCAGTCTGAGCAACGACTCCAAGAAACAAACAGAAGCAGAAAGTTTGTTAGCCCTATCTGGTCAAGGTACCAAACAATCCATCAGTTTATCTTTAGTAATACAGTAAATATGTTGATTCAGCTCTACATAGCAGCAAGCATTATGCTTTAAAAACATAAAACAGTAGTTGACCAAGGAAGGAATAATCTCTGGTTTAGCTAAATGTACAATTTGCGGTAATAGGAGCAAAAAAGTTTGAGAACTAAGGCATCCTGTGTAACATTCCAGTAATTCCTTCAGAACACTAAAACCAGCCATAGCTGGTTCGAAGCTCAGCCGGTTCAGCAGGGACCGGCTGAGATTTGAACCATGTATGAGCAGGCTGATTTACCCAAGTTCATTGATCAATCAGTGACTATAGCTGCTGGCAATAATCATGGTGTGTTTTCCCCACTGGGTCGTCTCTCCCTGCCCCCCTCCCAATAACTCATTCGATTCAAATCGAGCAATTTTCTTTCCTACAACCCTTGGTTGAAGGAAAGAAAATCAAATCATCTATGGCTAGCTTAATGCTTGAAAAAGAATTGTAGTAAAGTGCCAGCCCCTTAAACTCTATTTGCCACAACTCCATGGATTCTTGGACACACCTAGGTTGTATAAATTCCCCAGCTTGGCTCCTTGAGCTGGGTGAGCGATCTGCAGGCAGGTGAGTGGCCCTTCATTATCAGAAACAGCACGTGGCTGCTGAGCTAAAGCCTAATGATCAACATGTACAAATACAGCATCTCATAAAAGTGAGTACACCCCACATGTTTGTAAATATTTTATTACATCTTTTCATGTGAAAACACTGAAGAAATGACACTTTGCTACAATGTAAAGTAGTGAGTGTACAGCTTGTATAACAGTGTAAATTTGCTGTCCCCGCAAAATAACTCAACACACAGCCATTAATATCTAAACCTCTGCCAACAAAAGTACATCCCTAAGTGAAAATATCCACATTGGACCCACTTAGCCATTTTCCCTCCCGGTGTCATGTGACTCGTTAGTGTTACAAGGTCTCAGGTGTGAATGGTGAGCAGGTGTGTTAAATTTGGTGTTATCACTCTCACTCTCTCATACTGATCACTGGAAGTTCAACATGGCACCTCATGGCAAAGAACTCTCTGAAGATCTGGAAAAAAGAGTTGTTGCACTACATAAAGATGGCCTAGGTTATAATAAGATTGCCAAGACCCTGAAACTGAGCTGCAGCATGGTGGTCAAGATCATAAAGTGGTTTAACAGGACAGGTTCCACTCAGAACAGGCCTCGCCATGGTCGACCAAAGAAGTTGAGGGCACGTGCTCAGCATCATATCCAGAGGTTGTCTTTGGGAAATAGACGTATGAGTGCTGCCAGCATTGCTGCAGAGGTGGAAGGAGTGGGTGGGGGTCAGCCTGTCAGTGCTCAGACAATACGCCGCACACTGCATCAAATTGGTCTGCATGGCTGTCTTCCCAGAAGGAAACCTCTTCTAAAGATGATGCACAAGAAAGCCTGCAAACAGTTTGCTAAAGACAAACAGACTAAGGACATGGATTACTGGAACCATGTCCTGTGGTCTGATGAGACCAAGATAAACTTATTTTGTTTAGATGGTGTCAAGCATGTGTGGTGGCAACCAGGTGAGGAGTACAAAGACAAGTGTGTCTTGCCTATAGTCAAGCAGGGTGGTGGGAGTGTCATGGTTTGGGGCTGCATGAGTGCTGCCGGCACTGAGGAGCTACAGTTCATTGAGGGAACCATGAATGCCAACATGTACTGTGACATACTGAAGCAGAGCATGATCCTCTCCCTTCAGAGACTAGGCCGCAGAGCAGTATTCCAACATGATAATGACCCCAAACACACCTCTAAGATGACCACTGCCTTGATAAAGAAGCTGAGGGTAAAGGTGATGGACTGGCCAAGCATGTCTCCAGACCTAAACCCTATTGAGCATCTATGGGGCATCCTCAAATGGAAGGTGGAGGAGCACAAAGTCTCTAACATCCACCAGCTCCGTGATGTTTTCATGGAGGAGTGGAAGAGGACTCCAGTGGCAACCTGTGATGCTCTGGTGAACTCCATGCCCAAAAGGGTTAAGGCAGTGCTGAAAAATAATGGTGGCCACACAAAATATTGACACTTTGGGCCCAATTTGCACATTTTCACCTAGGGGTGTACTTACTTTTGTTGCCAGCGGTTTAGACATTAATGGCTGTGCGTTGAGTTATTTTGAAGGGACAGCAAATTTACACTGTTATACAAGCTGTACACTGACTACTTTACATTGTAGCAAAGTGTCATTTCTTCAGTGTTGTCACATGAAAAGGTAGAATAAAATATTTACAAAAATGTGAGGGGTGTGCTCACTTTTGTGAGATACTGTACATAAGGGGCCCATATAGTGAACTTGGTGTTGAGTTATGCACTTTAAGGTCATCACAGAGGACAAAGGGGCACTCTTTACGTTTAGAGGAAAAATATTTCATCTTCAAATACGGAAAGGTTTCTTCTCAGTTAGAGCTGTGATAATGTGGAATAGACTCCCTCCAGAGGTGGTTCTGGCCAGCTCAGTAGATTGCTTTAAAAAATGCCTGGATTCTTTCCTTAATGTAAATAATATAACTGGGTACTAACATTTATCAGTAAAGTTGATCCAGGGAAAATCCGATTGCCTCTTGGGGGATCAGGAAAGGATTTTATTCCCCCACTATAGCAAATTGGATCATTGGCTTTGCTGGTGTTTTTTGCCTTCCTCTGTATCAACTGTGGGTGAAGGATTGTGTATATGGGATTGTATGGCTATATATATTTTTTCTTTTTTTATTGGTTGAACTAGATGGACTTGTGTTTTTTTTTCAACCTGACTAACTATGTAACTGATAGTACGCGGCTTATCCAAAAGACCAAGCTACTGTGAGGAGCATTTCCCTTACTACTACCAGAGTGCTCCAGTTCCAGTGGGGTAGACCTTTGTCCTTGGATCCCTCCAGCTGTTCACCTGAGTTACCAGGACTATCCTGGGAGCGACACTGTTTATGAGGATAATCACAAGTAACAGTTTGTGCTTTGTTCTGGCTTACTAAAGTAGTGCTTCTCAGCGTTACTCTCTATTGTTATAGAGACTTACCGAGACTATGCTATGCAGCCATGTTATCCTGATTGAGACACAGAGATATTGCTGTGAAGAGCCCATGTTTGCATGGCTTTGTGTGCTTTCATATGTTTGCCAAGCAAAAATATACTCAATCACGCCTAAACAATTTTTTCTGATCAAAAGAGGATTATTTGCCCTTAACCCGTTCACACCGATCGTATGCAAATATGCAGCCCCACTGTGCTGCGATTATATTTGTGGGGCTGCATAATTGCATATCTCCCTTTGTGCTGGGAGCATGCTGTGTGGTCTCAGCAGGAGCCCCAGGCCCCATAATAACGATCAGGACCCAGGACTCCTGATTCCGGGTCACCTGATCGCTGTGATAGCCTCTGATTGGCTATCATGGTGATCAGTCATTGCGAAGCACGCCCCTGTGTTTTCTCTTTTTTGTGAATGGGGGAGATATTGTGTTTCCCTGAAAACAAGTCCTACCCTGAAAATTTATACCTAGCCTAATTTTCGGGGAGGCTGCAATATAAGCCCTACCCCGAAAATAAGCCCTAGTAAAGTCCTTGTAGAAATATATAATACATTTTGTTAAACAGTTATATCATGTCCAATGTGTCTCCTTTTGTAACTTTATTCTCGAAAATACCTTATTTACAGCACCGCTGGGCACTCACGTGATATCTTCTTCTCTCCTCCCGGCTGATGTCAGTGGCCCCTCCCTCTGCAGTGCTCAGAGTGGGGAAGAAGAGGTCTGACAGATCACGTGAGCAACCAGAGGCACTGCAAATAAGGTATTTTTGACAATAAAGTTACAAAAGGAGACTCACTGGACATTATATAATCTTTTTACAAAATGGATTATATATTTTTACAATGGTTTTAACTAGGGTTTATTTTTGGGATTAAAGATGTCATAATGATGACTCCTGAGCTGACAGGGGGAGAGGGGAAGAGAAGACAGGGGACATAGATAAGACATCCCCTGAAAATAAACCCTAGTGTGTTTCTTGTAGCCGAAGAGTTTGGAGAGTAAAAGAAAAAGTGTGTGTAAAAAAAAAAAACAATAAAGAATACCTAGATCAAGGTTTGATATAGAACAGTGTCAGGGTTAGGCCTCATACACATGGACATTTTTTCAACCCAATTTTTGAGCTTTTTTACAGCTTAAAAATGCCTCTCCATGTTATTCAATGGCCTCATACACACACAGAAGTTTTTGAGCTGTAAGAGGCATAGGCGTTTTTAAGCTAAAAAAAAAAAACCATGACCAGCGCGTTCTGAGGCTCCAGTGCTAGAACTGTAAAAACACAGATGCCAGTAAAAGCTCAAAAACGCGGCTTAACGTTTCTCTGCCTCTATTTAAAATAAATTCTTCCCTATGGGAGCCCATTGATTTGAATAGAAGTTGCACAAGAACTCGGATCATGATCTTGTGTTCTGAGGATCTTAAAGGGAACCCTCACAAAAATGAAAAAAAAAATGGTGTGGGTTTCCCCGCCCCAAGAGATACCAGACCCTTCGGTATGGTATGGATTTTAAGGGGAACCCTCATGCCAAAAAAATGTCCCCCCCAAATTCCATACCAGACCCTTATCCGAGCACACAGCCCGGCAGGTCAGGAAAGGGGGGGTGTGAAGGGTCTGGTATCTCTTGGGGGGGAACCCCACGCCAATTTTTTTTCCATTTTGGCGGGGGTTCCCCTTCAAGATCCTCAGCACACAAGTCGTACCGCAAGTCGGCTCCCATAGGGAACCATTGATTTTGAATAGAGGCAGAGAAACGTGGCCAAAAGCTAGCGCGGATAAATGGATGGCATTGCAAAACGCTGATAAAATCATGCTTTAGATGCCACTTTTTTCCTGGAGTTGGCATAAGCTTTACAGCTTGTTTTTCATAACGCCTGTGTGTATGAGGCGTTAGTGTTTAGGTCAAGGTCAGGGTCAAAGGTCAGGGTACAGGGTCAGGGTCAGTATTTTTTTTTTTGGGAGACATGATTTTTTTAAAATTAGTATCTGTGTCAGTTAGTGTTAGTGTCAGTTTGCACTATTGTTTCTGGGCTGAACTATGGGTAGAAACAACAAATAACATACACATACAGTGCTGCCCATAATTATTCATACCCCTGGCAAATTTTGACTTAAAGTTACTTTTATTCAACCAGCAAGTAATTTTTTGACGGGAAATGACATGGGTGTCTCCCAAAAGATAATAAGACGATGTAAAAGAGGCATTATTGTGGAAAAAAACATTTCTCAGCTTTTATTTACATTTGAGCAAAAAGTGTCCAGTCCAAAATTATTCATACCCTTCTCAATAATCAATAGAAAAGCCTTTATTGGCTATTACAGCAATCAAACACACCCTATAATTGCAGACCAGCTTTTTGCATGTCTCCACCAGTATTTGTGCCCATTCATCTTTAGCAATGAGCTCCAAATCTTTCAGGTTGGAGGGTCTTCTTGCCATCACCCTGATCTTTAGTTGAATAAAAGTAACTTTAAGTCAAAATTTGCCAGGGGTATGAATAATTATGGGCAGCACTGTATGTGTTATTGCTGCGATCATCAGGAGCAGAATTTAATTTGGGTTGTTCTTTGGTGGTAGGTTATGGTAGTAGCAAGAAATATACAGCTACATTTTAAAATATATATACATATATATTTGTTTATTATTTGGGCCAGTTTTCTTTTGATAATGAAAAAAAAATCAGGAGATATCCATTACCATTTACCACTAAATGAAAGCCCAGTTTGTCCTGAAAAAAATGTGGTATTATCCACCAAGATACACAAAGTAGTTGTGATGATATGTACGGTTTTACTAACACATGTCAAAGTTACAAAATTGTGCTCAGGCATTAAGATGTGTTTTACCCTTTGGCGCAAAGGGGTTAAAATCAATGAAAGCTAACCTTTTAAATTTAAAATAGAACTTTGGCTTTCTATTAAAAAATATATGCTTCAGCACCTAATTGTAAGTGTATGGGCACTTATCTTTTCCCATGCAAGTTCCCACAATTACATGTTGATAGGTTCCAGTGCAGCTTCCTGTGATAGGTTGACAACAATGCTGCACTGCTCCTGAATTCAGAGCAGAGTTGACACTCTTATATAGGTTGTGACTGCGCTACAGCAGGGAAGAAAACATATTGCAGGAATCTGAATTCTCACTACTGATTCACAAGCCTGTCAATCAGCACCTGGCTACACCAAGTCCTGCCCACTGCTTTCTGGATTGACAGCACTGCCTGTGTTGTTGAAACCTTCCCACTGTGAGCTGCAGTGTCTAGGATGAGTAGCGCATGATATAGATCAGGGATATGCAATTAGCGGACCTCCAGATGTTGCAGAACTACAAGTCCCATGAGGCATAGCAAGACTCTGACAGCCACAAGCATGACACCCAGAGGCAGAGGCATGATGGGACTTGTAGTTTTGCAACAGCTGGAGGTCCGCTAATTGCATATCCCTGATATAGATGAATGAATGAGGATTTCGCTCAGTCAGGGAAGGTGAAGGAAATTTTTTATGACTTTTATTAAGCTTGTACATAACATAGTAACTGGATTTGGTACTTGTGTAGACTGTAATACAGGATCCTTTAGTTGTACTTTAATATTGATTTAATGTTTGATTAAATGAACCTTTGTGCTTGAGTGCTGGAATTTAAAGCATATGTAAACTCAATCACTAAAATCTCATTTGAGGTTAAACGTGTTAATATAATTTAACAATAAAACATTTTCAATAATTTTCATCAAGTATAAGAGGTAGAACAAGTATTTCATTAAAAGGGAATTTTATGATGCACAGTGACTTAGCAAAGTAAATGTCATTCAGTTAGGGTTTACTTCTACATTAAACAAAGTTTCAAAATAATCCACAGGCGCGGACTGTTCCAACATTTTTAATTTATTTCTTATTAGTTCAATAAAACTAACAAGATCAGTAATTTTGTAACAAATCCAATCCTTTAACCGCTTAACAACCGCCCTATAGACAATTGACGTCTACAGGGCGGTTGCTTAATTCTGGGAGGACGTCTATTGACGTCCTCCCAGAATCGCGGTTCCCGCGCGCCCCCTGGGGCGCGCACACGGGAACATCCGTGACCGTCGGGTCCGGGGGACCCGACTGATCACGGATCGTGATGAATGGCCGCTGTGCGCGGCCTTTCATCACGTGATCGCGCCGTCAAATGACGGCGCGATCACATGTAAACAAGCCGGCGCTTCCGCCGGCTTCTCTCTCCTCTCCGCATCGATCGGTGCAGTGTGAGAGGAGAGAGGGGGGAGAGAGGACACGCTGCAGCGCTGTGGGCGATGTGCAATGCCCACAGCGCTGCCAGGTCACAAAATACTCCCCCCCACCATCTGTTTAGCACCCACCCACCACCCCCCAGCCACCATCAGCCACCC
>BLSH010087410.1:284892-296863 GCA_018402905.1 Glandirana rugosa
AAAAAAAAAAAAAAAAAAAAAAAAAACGAAGACGATTACAACGGGTGTTTTCAGTCCTTGTGATAGGAATAAAAGTGATCAAAGAAAAATAGAAAAAAAAATAACGAGACGGTGTAAAAAAATTAAAATAAAATAATAATAATAATAATAAATACTTTTTTTTTAAATCGCCCCTATCCCCTCTTGCTCACACGCAGAAGCAAAAAAAAAAAAAAAAAAAAAAAAAAGAAGATGATGTCTACTTGTAGGAAAATAATGCCAGAATTGGCCTGAATACAAAGTGGTTAAAACTTAATTCAACACACTTCTGCTCCTTATTCCCTAACAATTAAAATGTTAACTGCCTCTCGGGGGATCAGGAAGGAATTTTTTCCCCCGCTATAGCAAATTGGATCATTGGCTTTGCTGGGATTTTTTTGCCTTCCTCTGGATCAACTGTGGTTGAAGGATTGTATATGGGATTGTATGGTTATATATCATTTTTCTGTTTTATTTATTTTTTTGGTTGAACTAGATGGACTTGTGTCTTTTTTCAACTTGACTATGTAACTATGTAACTTCATTGACAAAAATATTTTCAGCATAGTTTACATCAGCTGAATGTTTTCAGTGATGACGAAATGAAAATAACATTCAAATTAGGTCAACTTACGAAAACTATCAATTCCCATTTTCGTCAATAAATGAAAACGGTATGAAAATGTGAGAGAGGCATGTTTACTCACTTAAACTTCCGATTTTCTCGGACCTCAACCTTTCTGTTAAAGCCCCAGCCCCCTGACAAGCTGTATTGGCTGAGAGATGCAGGCTCCCTCTGTCTGCTTGCTGCCTGAGAGTTCTGGAACAATGCCCTACAAATCACATGGTGAATTTTCCCCTCCCAGCAAGGTAGCAGTGCTTAGCATTGTGTAAAATAACAGCCTCCCCAGACCAGTTCTCTGCCCTGTACTCTGCCTCACTCCCATTTACTTCCCCATTCCCACTACATGTTATTAGATTTTTACTACAAGAGTATTTAATGAGTCTGGAAATCCTAGAGAAATGTTTAAATAATGCATTACAATTTAACTAAACCCATTAGATCTTAGTCGACTAAAAATGTACGGAAGATATTAGTCGAGGTTTTAGTCTAGTAAAATGTAGAAGATTTTAGGTGTCTAAATTACGACTAAAGCTAAAACAATTTAGATGACTAAAATATGACTAAAACTAAAATTCATTATGTTCCGAATCCCTTTTTTTAACACATTTTGACAAATTCATTCATTTGGAAGTATCTGAATTAATGAAAATCCATTTACTGAATTTTTCCAAATTTTCGTAATTCAAATAGTCGAATATTTGTAAACAAGAATAGTCGAATATTCGTAAATTCGAAAATTTGGAAATTCGAAAACCTTAAAATGTGAAAATCTAGAATAATAACCAAGTACAATAACTTAACTATAACTAACTATTAAATTATAGGTATTGGAATTTCTTTTCAAATTTGGCTGTTAGTGAACGTAACAAATTTATCCGAAGTTAAGAATTATCCGAAATAACGAATGCCGCATCTAAATGAATGGAATGTAACAAATGAATAACAATAATAAATAACAATAATAAGAAGAAAAACGTATTATTATTATTTTTTTCCATTCCATGTGTTTAGATGCGGCATTCTTTATTTTGAATAATTCGTAACTTCGGATAAATTCGTATTCGTTATACTCACTAACAGCTAAATTTGAAAGGAAATTCCAATACCTATAATGTAATAATTTATTAATATTAGTTAGCTATAGTTATTATTTCGAATTTTCAGATTTTCGAATTTGCAAATTTACAAATTTACAAATTCTCGAATCTTTGTATTAACAAATTTACGAATCACGGTCATAACGAACGACCCAAAAATGAAAAAAAGAAAAAAAAAAAGAATGAAACAAAAACAAACATATTTTTCAGCAGTGCACAAGTCTATATTTTAGTTAAAAGACTAAGACTAAAACGAAATAGAAATTTGACGTCAAAATTGACTCTGCTAACAACTTCTATCTCCTGCTCTTGACCCTAATAGTGTACTGACTGTAGACATGTGCAGAATGGAAAAATATGTTTTGTCTCATTTCGGATAGATTCGTTATGTTACTAATTTTGTTTCATTGATTCATTTCAGAAATTGTTTAGTTTTGTTTCATTTAATTTTGTTTATTTATTCATTTTCTAACGAAATTCCACATTTTCGGAACGATTAACCACTTACCCACCGGAGCTCTTTTTTACATTTGTTGGTTATAGGTTAAAAACTGTTTTTTTGCTGGAAAATTACTTAGAACTCACAAATATTATATATATATATTTTTCAAACACCCTAGAGAATAAAATGGCGACCGTTGCAATACTTTTTGTCACACGGTATTTGCACGGCAGTCTTTCAAGCGCGATTTTTTGGGAAAAAATTCACTTTTTTGAGTTAAAAAATAAGACAACAGTAAAGTCAGCCCAATGTTTTTGTATATTATGAAAGAGGATGTTACGTCAAGTAAATTGATACCATACATGTTACGGTTGAAAATTGAGCACATTTGCGCAATGGCGACAAACTCTGGTACTTAAAAATCTCCATAGGCGACGCCTTAAAATTTTTTTACGGTTACCAGGTTAGAGATGCAGAGGAGGTATTTTACTAGAATTATTGCTTACTCTCCGGTGATCGCGGTGATATCTCACATGTGTGGTTTGAACACCGTTTTCATATGCGGGCGCGACTTACGTATGCGTTTTCTTTGCTGCGCAAGCTCGCGGGGACGGTGGAGCTTTACTTTTTTTTAATTATACATTTTTTTTAGCACTGTTCCTTTAAAAAAAAAAATCTGATCACTTTTATTGCTATCACAAGGAACGTAAACATCCCTTGTGATAGTAATATATGGTGACAGGTACTCTTTATGGAGGGATGGAGGGGTCTAAAAGACCCCCCATCCCTCATTTACACTTCATTGGATTCAGATTGCCAAAAATGGTGATTCTGAATATTGTCATTTTTTTAAAACCGGCGCCGTTGGCCACCGAGTAAACCAGAGGTGACGTGATGTCGCTTCCAAAATTGACTAAGGAGACCCGATCAGAGCTGATTCCAGCTTCCTTCAGGTCTCCTCCTAGCCAGCGGACGCGCCGGATCAGAGCTCTGGTCTCCCGGTGGGACGGGAGGCCGGAGAAGAGCAGCAGAAGGCGGCGGGAGGGGGGATGTCCCCTCCCGCCCCCTGGGAAAACGACTGAGTGGCTCCCAAGCCGGACTGGCCGTTATTGCCAGATTGCTGACTTCCCACTCTAAAAAATGGTACCAAGATATAGCCTGCAGCTGCAGACTCCCTGGCCAATCGGGTCTCAGGACCTGCTTCCTGATTGGCCCAGGAGGAGAATCAGGAAGACAATAGTGAATAATAATTTGCTATTGTCACACAACTGGGTGGGCTCAGGGCCTGAGCCCACCCTTTTTTGAAGCCAATTAGATCCTCGGGTTCTAATCACATGCTTCAAAAAAAAAAACCCCATTGAAATCCATGTGTCCAGCACCCTGCATGTAGATTAGGGGATGGATGCATGGATTGGGGATGGGGGGGGGGGGCTAATTGACAGGCCACCACAGATGTTATGCCTATGTTTTTTCTCCTTTTGTGAGTATTTTGGTATATATTTTTTATTAAATATATTGTTATACAGTAATGCACTATATTATGTTTCTTTACAGCCTCGGTTATCCCTAAATTGAAGAGGACAGCAAGGCTCCTGGGCACACATTGGTGGTTTCAGTGGGTGGATACTTACAGTGTTCCATTTCGGGTTGTTCAAGGTGGAAGATTTGTCCATTTGGGCCCCTTGACGATCAGACTGCCAGTAAGATTGCTACACCTGTAGCGTAGGCTTTTGGCACATAAACCAGTGTGTGCCTATATCCACCAGTGATAGAATTCCACTTAAGGTTAAAAAAGTCACTACTGCCAACCTATAATGCCAACTAACCAGCAGTTAGCTTAGTTTAGCACTTCATTTAATTAATAAAAAAATATACCTTAAAGCAGGGGTAGGCAACCAGTAGCCCTCCAGCTGTTGTGGAACTACATTTCCCATGAAGCATTGCAAGGCTGGCAGTTACAATTACTCCCAGAGGCATGATGGGACTTGTGGTTCTGCAACAGCTGGAGGGCCCCAGGTTGCCTACCCCTGCCTTAAAGAATAGCTTGACTTTGTTTAAAAAAAAGATCATTGTGGCGATTGAAAGCACTTTACCATGTGATCAGCCGTGACCAATCACGGCTGGTGGCAGTGTAAACAGGAAAGCCGTTTAATCGTGAACAGTAGTGGAGAGCCGATAGGCTGCTCTCCTGAGAGGGGGGGGCTGTGCTGATGGTTTATCAGTGCAGCCCCCCATCGGATCGCCATCCTAGATCACCAGTGAGCCTGCCCAGGAACCACCAGGGATGTGCCCACCCAGGACCACCAGGGAGCTGGCCAGGACCATGAGGGAGACCATCCTAGACCACCAGGTAAGGAGCACCGTGCCCAATATGGATGGCACTCAGTGCCACCTTCAGATGCCACCCTAGACCACCAGGGAAATGGCCCCTATCAGTGCATCTGCCCACCAGTGCCAACCAGTGCCACTATCAGTGCATACTAGTGCCACCTATCAGTGCCCACCAGTGCCACCTACCAGTGTCATCTTTCAGTGCCCATCAGTGCCACCTATCAGTGCCCAGTGCCACCTATGTGTGCCAATCAGTGCCACCTATGAGTGCCCATCACTGCCACTTATCAGTGCCTGTCAGTGCTGCATATCAGAGCCACCTATCAGTGCCCACTATCGGTGCCCACATTATTGCTGCATATAAGTGCCTCATCATCAGTGTCCGTCGGTGCCACCTCATCAGTGCCAATCAGTATTGCCTCATCAGTGCCCATCAGTGCAGCTTCATCGGTGCCCATCAGTGATGGAGAAAATGTACTTATTTACAATGTTTTGTGACAGAAACAGAGAATTTTTTTTTCAAAAAAGTATGCACTGCATGGCTCAGTGAGGAGAACTCTGAGAGCTGATTGGAGCTGATTGGAGGGAAGGGACACGCCCCCTTTCACACAGCACACAGGAACAGAGCTGAGGCTGTCTGCTGGAGGTCTCCCCTCCCGTCACCTTTTTTTCTCTTGTTGTCAGAAAAACGTGTCAAAAATGACTCATGGAATTGCAGAGAAACGAGGCAACAGATGGAAATGACACTCAGTGCTTTGGATTGGGACAAATACACACTATAGAAGGTCATTTTACATGGGCTGTTTGAAGTTAAATACCGGTATTATGGCAGCAGATAGCTGCCATAACCCAGGCATTTTTTTAAACAGCGGGTGTTCCACTTTCAGATAAAAGTGGTCTCTGCGGCAGATTCGCCGTGATATCATTTTTATCGATGGTGGAAGAGGTGCCCCTCCCCGGTGGTCTCTGTCGCTTACCGGAGCCGCTGGTAGCGGCGGAGACGATGGAGTCTTTTCCCCTGCGAGGCTTTGGTAGAGTTGGATGGATTGGATTTAGAGGGACCTTATATAGATGAATAACAAATTAAAGCCTAACTAACAAAGCTTGTGACAGTCTGATATATTATGTCATATTTTTTATTTTGCCTTTAGTACCACTTTAAAAGTAGCCCTGGCCCATGTGGTTTTAGTCCATGGATACAGCTAGCCTATCTCTACTAGAAGCAGTAGCACAGGCCAATTGTGATAGTAAGCTAAGCTGTAGGAGGATACCATTGCAAATCTTTAAAAGTACTATGTCATCCTCTAAAGGCATTCCTTTGTATGCTACCTTTTAAATGTATTTGACACTGAATGATTGGATTACATTGGCGTTCTGCCACACCTGCTTTATAAAGCAAAGAATGATGTGCAGTAACTTTAAGTGCCCAATTAGAAGTGATCTTTACTGATCTATTTACCATAAATTTAAGTCTGATTGGTCACTATAGGTTAGAGAACTACATATTTAATCATTGATGTCTGCACTGGGGTCTTAGTCACTATAAACTCCAGGACCTGCATAGCTTGGAGAGACACTCTGACCAGGTTTTGCGATTTTTCTGGCAGTGTAACCCACTGGAATTGGAAATTAAAGTCAGTGGAGCTGCAAGATTCAAGACATCAGCATCATTGCAGGCAGTGGAATCCTTTGCTGAGTATTGGCGAGCACTAAATTGCTTGGCTCTGTATGCCCTTTCACCAGAAAATGAGGGGTTCTCAGTGGGCATCAGGAATACATGTCACCTTTGCTGTGAATAGCCTATGTGTAATGGCTGCTCTCCCTGTGTAGTGTACAAATACGTTTACGGACTGTCCTCTATATGTACTGTACTGAGAAGTATATGGACTATCTTATGTACTGTACAGCGAAGTTTTTGGACTGCCCTCCATAAGTACTGAACATTTTTGGTGGTGCAAACAGAGAGGTTTACGAACTGTCCTTCTCATGATTCTCGTGTAGTGCATAGAGAAGTTTATAGATGTTGTTTCCATGTTTCCATGTACTGAAGTTTATGGAACATCTTCCCTGTAAAATATACAGAGCAGTTTATGAAATGCCTGCCTGTGTAGTATACAGAGTAGTTTAACCACTTCAGCCCCGGAAGGATTTCCCACTTTAGGACCAGAGCCCTTTTTGCGATTCGGCACTGCGTCGCTTTAACTGACAATTGCGCGGTCGTGCGGCGTTGTACCCAAACAAAATTTGCATCCTTTTTTTCCCACAAATAGAGCTTTCTTTTGGTGGTATTTGATCCCCTCTGCATCATTTCTGATTGCCGCTCTATAAACAAAAGAAGAGCGACAATTTTGCAAACAAAACCCAAATTTCTTACTTTTTGCTAAAATACAAATCCAAAAAAAAAAAATAAAAAAACATTTTTTTCTAACGGTTTTGTTCGATTTATATTCTTCCTCATATTTTTGGTAAAAAAAAAATCGCAATTGGCGTTTATTGATTGGTTTGCGCAAAAGTTGCTGCGTTTACGGATGATGAGAATTAATTTCTGGGGTTTTTATTTTTTTTTTCTAGTAATGGCGGCGATCTGCGATTTTTAGCGGTACTGCGATATTGCAGCGGACATGTCGGACCATTTTGACACTTTTTTGGGACCATTGGCACTTATACAGCGATCAGTGCTATAAAAATGCACTGATTACTGTGTAAATGCCATTGGCAGTTAAGGGGTTAACCTGCAGGGGGCGCTCTAAGGGTTAACTGTGTTCCCTGGACGTGTTCTTACTGTGTGGGGACTGCCCTGGCTGGGGAAAGGGGATGCTCACAGCTTCCATTTACAGGAAGGCTGTGATCATCGCCCTTCCCCCTTCAACAGAACGGAGGTCCATGTTTACATACACGGACCTCCGTTCTTTCAGTGCGGGAGAGCCATCGCGGGTAGCCGTCGGCGATCGAGTCCGCCCTACCCGCTCCCTGGCTCCCCCCGAACACAGTGAGCGCGCGAGCGTGCCTCCGGGTGCGCGCGCGCTCACAATGCTAGTTATCGCGGCCGCCGTCCTGTGACGGCGGTTCGAGGTAACGAACCGCCTTGTCGCCGTCATGCTGCGGCGGGCATTCGGCAAGTGGTTAAGGACTGTATTCGCCATGTGGATTACAGAGAGGAAAATAGATAGATAGTTTTCCTCATGTGGTTTACAGAGAAGTTTATGCACCATCGTTCCAGTATACCTTTCTATGTATTTCTAGTATACAAAGACATTTATGGACTATCATCCCCAGGTAGTGTACAGAGAATGTTATAGACTACCCTACCTATGTCATTTTATGGACTGATGTAGCCATGTAGTGTACAGAAAAGTTTATAGACCTTTCTCATTTACTGTATAGAGACGCTTATAGGCTGTCCTGATGTAGTGTACTTAGTGATCATCCTTCTCTTGTAGTTTGCAGAAGAATGTATGGCTCATCCTTCTCATGTAGTGTACAGATAATTTTAGATGTGTATGTGCTGTCCTCCCCTTTTATGGACCACGGGTAGCTACAGAGAGGTTTATAGACTGTCTTCCCCATGTAGTGTACAGAAATATTTATAGACTATATTTCCCATGTATTGTACAGAGAAGTTCATCAATTGTATATAGTGTACATGGAATTAATTTACTGTATTCCCCACGTAGAGTACAGAGAAGTTTATGGGCCAACTTCCCCATGTAGTGTGTGGAAACATTGGTAGACCATCTTCTCCATGTAGCGTACAGAGAAGTTTATGGACTGTGTTCCCCATGTAGAGTGAAGAGAAGTTTATAGACAGCCTTTCTCATGTAGTGTACAGAGACATTTGTGGACTTTACGCTGCATGCAGTGTGCAGATTTTATGGATTGCCCTCTATTGTTGTGTGCACAGACGTTTATGAACTATATACCCCATGTAATGTACAGAAAAGATTATAGACCATCTTCCCAATGTAGTGTGCAGAGAAGATCATGGATTGTCCTCCCTGTGTAGTGTACAGAGATATTTATTGACTGTCTTCCCCATGAAGTGCATAAAGGAGATTATGGACTGTCTTCCCCATGTAGTGTGCAAAGAAGGTTATAGACTACCCCCCTATGTAATTTTATTGACTGACGTAGTCATGTAATGTACAGGAAAGTTTATAGACCATCTTCTTCATTTACTCTATAGAGACGCTTATGGGCTGTCCTTCTGATGTAGTATACAGAGAAGTTTGTGGCCTATTTTTCTCATGTAGTGTATTTAGTGATCTTCTTTCTCTTGTAGTTTACAGAAAATGCATGGATCATCCTTCTCATGTACAGAAAATTTTAGATGTTTATGTGCTGTCCTTCCCTTGTAGTGTAAATAGAAGTTTATGGACCACAATGTAGTATACATAGAAGATCATGGACTGTCTTCTCCATGTAGTGTACAGAGATATTTATGGACTGTCTTCCTTATGTAGTATACAGAAAAGCACATAAACTGGTTTTCTCATCTAGTGAACAGAGAACCCCATAGACTGGTTTCTACATGTATTGTACAGAGAAGCTCATAGACTGGTTTCTACATTTTTTTGTACAGAGAAGCTCATGAACTGGTTTCTCCATGTATTGTACAGAGAAGCTCATAGACTGGTTTCTACATGTAGTGTACAGAGAAGCTCATAGACTGGTTTCTCCATGTATTGTACAGAGAAGCTCATAGACTGGTTTCTACATGTATTGTGCAGAGAAGCTCATAGACTGGTTTATGCATGTATTGTACAGAGAAGCTCATAGACTGGTTTCTCCATGTATTGTACAGAGAAGCTCATAGACTGGTTTCTACATGTAGTGTACAGAGAAGCTCATAGACTGGTTTATACATGTAGTGTACAGAGAAGCTCATAGACTGGTTTCTCCATGTATTGTGCAGAGAAGCTCATAGACTGGTTTATGCATGTATTGTACAGAGAAGCTCATAGACTGGTTTCTACATTTTTTTGTACAGAGAAGCTCATAGACTGGTTTCTCCATGTATTGTACAGAGAAGCTCATAGACTGGTTTATACATGTAGTGTACAGAGAAGCTCATAGACTGGTTTCTCCATGTATTGTACAGAGAAGCTCATAGACTGGTTTCTACATGTATTGTACAGAGAAGCTCATAGACTGGTTTCTCCATGTATTGTACAGAGAAGCTCATAGACTGGTTTCTCCATGTATTGTGCAGAGAAGCTCATAGACTGGTTTCTACATTTTTTTGTACAGAGAAGCTCATAGACTGGTTTCTCCATGTATTGTACAGAGAAGCTCATAGACTGGTTTCTACATGTAGTGTACAGAGAAGCTCATAGACTGGTTTCTCCATGTATTGTACAGAGAAGCTCATAGACTGGTTTCTACATGTAGTGTACAGAGAAGCTCATAGACTGGTTTCTACATGTAGTGTACAGAGAAGCTCATAGACTGGTTTCTCCATGTATTGTGCAGAGAAGCTCATAGACTGGTTTCTTCATGTATTGTAGAGAGAAGCTCATAGACTGGTTTCTCCATGTATTGTAGAGAGAAGCTCATAGACTGGTTTCTCCATGAATTGTACAGAGAAGCTCATAGCTTGGTTTATGCATGTATTGTACAGAGAATCTCATAGACTGGTTTCTCCATGTACTGTACAGAGAAGCTCATAAACTGGTTTCTACGTGCATTGTACATAGAAGCTCATAGCCTGGTTTCTCCATGTAGTGTACAGAGAAGCTCATAAACTGGTTTCTCCATGTAGAGTACAGAGAAGCTCATAGACTGATTTCTCCATGCATTGTCCAGAGAAGCTCCTAGACTGGTTTCTCCATGTATTGTACAGAGAAGCTCATAGCCTGGTTTCTCCATGTGTTGTACAGAGAAGCTCATAGACTGGTTTCTCCATGTATTGTACAGAGAAGCTCATAGACTGGTTTATCCATGCATTGTCCAGAGAAGCTCCTAGACTGGTTTCTCCATGTATTGTACAGAGAAGCTCATAGCTTGGTTTATGCATGTATTGTACAGAGAATCTCATAGACTGGTTTCTCCATGTACTGTACAGAGAAGCTCATAAACTGGTTTCTACGTGCATTGTACAGAGAAGCTCATAGACTGGTTTATGCATGTATTGTACAGAGAAGCTCATAGCCTGGTTTCTCCATGTAGTGTACAGAGAAGCTCATAAACTGGTTTCTCCATGTAGAGTACAGAGAAGCTCATAGACTGATTTCTCCATGCATTGTCCAGAGAAGCTCATAGACTGGTTTCTCCATGTATTGTACAGAGAAGCTCATAGCCTGGTTTCTCCATGTGTTGTACAGAGAAGCTCATAGACTGGTTTCTCCATGTATTGTATAGAGAAGATCATAGACTGGTTTCTCTGTGTATTGCAGAGAGAAGCTCATAGACTGGTTTCTCCATCTATGGTACAGAGAAGCCCATAGACTGGTTTCTCCATGTAGTGTACAGAGACGCTCATAGACTGGTTTATGCATGTATTGTACAGAGAAGCTCATAGACTGGTTTATGCATGTATTGTACAGTGAAGCTCATAGACTGGTTTATACATGTAGTGTACAGAGAAGCTCATAGACTGGGTTCTCCATGCATTGTACAGAGAAGCTCATAGACTGGTTTCTACATGTATTGCACAGAGAAGCTCATAGACTGGTTTCTACATGTATTGTACAGAGAAGTTCATAGACTGGTTTATGCATGTATTGTACAGAGAAGCTCATAGACTGGTTTCTACATGTATTGTACAGAGAAGCTCATAGACTGGTTTCTCCATATATTGTACAGAGAAGCTCATAGACTGGTTTATACATGTATTGTACAGTGAAGCTCATAGACTGGTTTATGCATGTAGTGTACAGAAAAGCTCATAGACTGGTTTCTCCATGTATTGTACAGAGAAGCTCATAGACTGGTTTCTACATATATTGTACATTGCACAGAGATATTTATGGACTGTCTTCCCTATGTAGTGTACAGAAAAGCAATTAAACTGGTTTTCTCATCTAGTGAACAGAGAACCCCATAGACTGGTTTCTAAATGTATTGTACAGAGAAGCTCATAGACTGGTTTATGCACGTATTGTACAGAGAAGCTCATAGACTGGTTTCTACATGTATTGTACAGAGAAGCTCATAGACTGGTTTCTACATGTAGGGTACAGAGAAGCTCATAGACTGGTTTATGCATGTATTGTACAGAGAAGCTCATAGACTGGTTTATGCATGTATTGTACAGAGAAGCTCATAGACTGGTTTCTCCATGCATTGTACAGAGAAGCTCATAGACTGGTTTCTCCATGCATTGTACAGAGAAGCTCATAGACTGGTTTCTACATGTATTATACAGTGAAGCTCATAGACTGGTTTATGCATGTATTGTACAGAGAAGCTCATAGACTGGTTTATGCACGTATTGTACAGAGAAGCTCATAGACTGGTTTC
>BLSH010087410.1:301391-314811 GCA_018402905.1 Glandirana rugosa
CTGGTCTCGTGAAAAATACTATGCCGTGACGCTGCGAAATTGACTGTTACACGCTGCAACATGGGTTTGTTTTAAACGCAGGAAAAAAAAGGGGTGTTTATCTCGAAAGAAAACCACCATAAACTAGTGGAGACGAAGTGAAGACTAGTGGCGATATTTGTTTTTTTCGTTGTTAAAACGTTTTTTTTTTTTTTGTTATAAAGAATGATAAACGATCTTATGTTTAGGTTTTTTTTTAAGTAGTCAAAACCCTCTATCTATATGAGGGAGTATAAACACCATTTTTTTTAACGCTAGACGCAAATAACTAACCGAACGCGGCGCCATAAATCAATTCTCGTGGTTTGTAAACGTGGCAACTTTTGCGCAAGCCAATCAATAAACGCAGATCGCAATTTTTTTTACCACAAATATGAGGGAGTATATCTATCTCCCAAAACTGATGAATTTTTTTTTGGATTTGTATTCTAGCAAATAGTAAGAAATATTGTTTTTTTTTTTTTTGCAAAATTGTTGCTTTTTTTGTTTATAGCGGTGATCAGAAGTGAAGCAGAGGTGATCAAATACCACCAAAAGAAAGCTCTATTTGTGGGGAAAAAAAAGGACGCAAATTTTGTTTGGGTACAACGTCGCACATTGTCAGTTAAAGCGTCGCAGTGCCGTATCATAAAAAGTGCTCTGGTCCTAATGTGGGAAATCCTTCCAGGGCTGAAGTGGTTAAGAAAAAAATTGGGAATATGAAAAGAGATTGCAAAAGATTGGTAGTTTGGCCAAGAGTACTTCTTGAACCAAGAAGAAGGGAACTCCTGAAAGTGTAAATGTTAGTGCAAATAAAAAAAATTATCACAGTATTTTGTTTGCTGTGCTATTGAGAAAAACTGCTGATCTTTAGTATATGGCAATACTGACCAATAGAAAAATCATCTAATTGGTACTTGTGCAAGAAGGTGAAATCAGGAGGAATACTGCTATTGCATTGATTAGGGGGTTAAATTTACCATGGTCCTTGAGGTTTTTTTCCTGAGTCTACCTCCAGTTAAACAGAATTGCCCAGGATGTTTCTAATTCCAGATACAGAAAGCATGCATGTGTAGTTTAATGTGATATAATTATTTTAATGGAAAACTGTACTAAGTGGAATACAAAGGCAGCCATTACAGACCACCTTCAATAAAAAGACTAAAGATCAGAGCAGAACTTGGTTAATAAATGATGTTTAATTTTATAAAGTTGCCTCAATTTACCTTAATCTAAAGTTCTACGTAACACATTTAAGCCAAATGTGGCCAAACTCCCATGTGTGCTTCTAGATTAAAAACCTGTTATAATTTGATTGTGTGCTTTGCTGGCCCCCGCTCCCCTAGCGGAACAGCAGCAATAATGGGTGGAGTTAGAAAAAGCCCATTACAAGATTCAGCAGCTAACTTTCCAGGAACATCCAATTACCAGCAATATGTGGTATGGTGCATTACAGCAGAAACTATAACAAGAAAATAAAGGCCAGATAGACTATTACCTATGAATGCATTCCCTTTCCAATGCTATATATTCAGGTTTGACTGTAGCGTACTTATTGAACTTACCGTTTGATGCGTGGTCTGCCAAGCTAGTCACAATAGTAACTGCTGGCGATTTGGCTAATCTGGCCATTTGAGCCGGTAGCAGTGGTTTGACTTGAGCTTCAATTCTTGAATTGCATCCTGGGGAGAAAAAAAAAGGACCATCATTCAAAATGATTTCAAACTGCACTTTTTTCACCAAATATACCATATGAACAGGTAAAAAGTCGAAGAAAGACAAGATGAAACCCTTTCAATGTCAGGACATAAAAATCTGTCTCTGTCTGGGTTCCAACATCATTAGTTATTTTTTCTTTCTTTCTTTCTTTTTCATTTTGAATTGAATTTTGATCGAAAACATGAACAGATAAGAAAATCCTCCAAAAAACACAATGGGGGGGGTACAAACATAAACAATGGGTTTGATGTAACAATACAAAGATCATTCAGGTCAGAACAGGGTATCAATCATAGTGAGGTGGCAAACATCAGAAACCGCTGGGTAGAGGTACCATAGGAGGAACCAAGGAAGTACAGGGACAGAAAAAAAAAACAGAATGCTATACAATTATTGTTCTATTTTACAATATATGTTTTGATCCAGATATACCAAATACTTAGTTACAAACATCTGACTTACAAACGACTTCTACTTACAAACAGAGGGAGACAACAGGAAGTGACAGGAAATCTTTCTCTAGGAAGGGAAATTCACTCCTGTAAGAGTTATCATGGGAAAAAGGAGTCTCCAGGGGAGGGCTGGGCCAGGGGGCAGGGTGGCAATTGCCCCCCAGGCCACCCTAACTTACATTCAAAATGGCCGACGGCCTCTGCCCACTCACACTTTTTTCTTCTTGTGGAGGAAGGAAGCAGGGGCCAGAGGCGCAGCCACCAACTAACTGCAGGCAAAGGGGGGCACCCTGGGCCGGCTGTGCTGATAGGCACTGGCGAGCCTGCATGATGGGCACTGATCAGGTTGCAATTGATAGGCACTGGTGCGGCTGCATTGATGGGCACTGGTGAGGCTGCATTGATGGGCACTGATGAGGCTAAGCTGATGGGCACTGATGAGGCTGCATTGGTGGGCACTGATTAGCTGCATTGATGCATTATTTTTGTTAAACCTCCTTTGTTGCTATTAACATTAAATTATGTTACCACATTGTCTTGCTTCATAACATCAATATCCGTTCTAAAACCAGGTGGGCATGGATGGTGAGCTGATTCGGTGGTTCAATGGGCCACTTGACTGGACTTGCCCCCCAGGCCTAAGGCTGCCAGCCCTCCCCTGGGAGTCTCCATTGAAGCTTCATCACCAATCCTTGTTTCCACAACAACCCAAAATTGTCAAAATTCAATTGCCATTGTTAACCCTTCCCTATGCTATCCAAAAAGCTTAAAAATATTTTTTTGGGCTGAAGCTGCACTTAAAAAATGTACTTGTTCTGACTTACAAACAAATTAGACTTAAGAACAAACCTACAGACCCTATCTTGTTTGTAACTTTGGGGCTGCCTGTACTATGGGAATTGTAAAATGTAATTTTCCAAAGCCATCAATCTTTCATAAGAGAAGTACAATTTACTTCATCTATGACATCGGACAACAATGGAGTGCTGGTGGTCTTCCATCTACACAAAATAAGGCGTTTTGCTGCTAAGAGAAAAAGGATGTTGATATTCCTAGCTGGGGGGGAGGGTGGTTGTATTCTTGTTACATTAAGGTTTGTATAGGAAGCTCAGGGGAGGGCTAGATGTTATTTTAGACATAATTTCTCAAAAATCAGCAAAGGAGGTAATTTTATAAGTAAGTTTTTGAGCTTGTTTCCAGGCATCATTGGTGAAATGGCTTCCAAATTTGGATCACCATTGGCACATAGGTGTAAGTTTACTAAAAAAAAACTTTTTATCATGAAATCCTCCTATTTGTCTTTAGTAAGTCAAGCCTGCAATGTTTAGTTCTGTTATTAAAGTTTTACTTCACTCCAGTGTATGCTGGTATAAAGCCCAGCTGGATTCACCCTTATGGGCATACTCGCAGGGAGGACTATAGGGTGCAGCATCTCCACATCAACAGCAATTTTTTCAAGGTCAGGCACACATGCATGTTGGCACATTGCAAGATGGGACATGAAGTCTTCATGAATGTAAGCTAATGAATAGCTTAGTATTGTGCACCCCCTGACAAGACTTTCCGGTAAGCAGTGCACAGGATGGGGGAATGTGCGAATGCACAATGTTAGAAAGGTATGTTTTTATCAACTATTTATGAAGGAATCAATTGTTGTACTGCACAAAAATAATTTTTACTAATATTGTGGTGCTTTGTGCACTGGTCCAAATCATTTGGTGGAGGGGGGATTATGGTGTGGGGTTGTTTTTCAGGGGTTGGGCTGGGCTTCTTATGCCCCGTACACACGGGACGACGATCACATTCAACAGGTCGTACTCACGACCGTTGTATGCGATATCGATCGTTCGTATGCGCGATTTGAACAGTCGAACATACGACGGTCGTACAAGGGAGTTGTATGAGCAAACTAGAAAACTTGGTCGTACCAACAAGCTCTCATACGACCGTTGTATCGTGTGTACAGAGCAGTTGGTACAACAAGTTGTATTGTGCAAAACACGCATGCTCCGAAGTCAGGAATGGCTGGATGCTAATTACATGCACCTGAACATTCTTTCCCCGGACGTACGATTGTGTAGTGCAGTCAGTATGCTGCATACAACAGCCAACATACAATTCAACACGGTCGTATGTGCGATCGTCGTTCCGTGTGTACGAGGCTTAAGTTCCAAGGGAACACTTAAGGCGTCAGCATACCAAGATATTTTGGACAATTTCATGCTCCCAATTTTGTGGGAACATTTTGGGGATGGCCCCTTCCTGTTCCAACATGACTGCGCACCAGAGCACAAAGCAAGGTCATAAGACATGGATGAGTGCGAGTTTGGGGTGGAGGAACTTGACTGGCCTGCACAGAGTCCTGACCTCAGCCCAATAGAACACATTTTGGATGAATTAGGGCAGAGACTGAAAGTCAGGTCTTCGCGTCCTCATCAGTGCCTCACCTCACACATGTGTTTCTGGAAGAATGGTCAAACATTCCCATAGACACTCCTATACCTTGTGGACAGACTTCCCAGAAGAGTTGAAGCTGTTATAGCTGCAAAGTGTGGGCCAACTCAGTATTGAAACCTATGGGCTAAGACTGAGATGCCATTAAAGTTCATGTGAGTGTAAAGGCAGGTGTCTCAATACTTTTGGTAATATAGTGATGCAGAAAAATTTGAGGAACCCACCACTACAGGTGTAAATTTTTGCAGACTAAATGACACTGAGAAATGTGGTACAATCAGGGCTATTTCCCTAGCCATAGGAACAATGGGTTATATCTGGACTACAAACAAGTCTGAATAAGAGAAGACTCACTCTTAATTAAAACTACTTTCCTGACAGACTCCATGGCAGCATACGTGTGGGTTAAGCCCCGCCTCTACTACCCTATAGGACTCCTCTCCCATAAATCTTTGCTCCGAGCAGCATGCCGTGTTCCTTTGTTGTCCTCCTCTCGGGACCACAGAGGTTCCTGCTACCTGAATGAAGCTCCTGCCTTGAACAAGCGGCCAAGAGGCGACCATGGAGTGGGTCGCTGATCTCCAATAAACCCTAGCTATTAGCAGGGGATGGAGGGGGTGGTACGGTGGCACATGCAGCGGTGGCAGTCTGCAGTTATGGCCAAAAAGCCTTGCTATTAGCAGGTGGCCCTTTACCCCAAGAAGAGAAAAAAGTCCGGCATGGGTATATATGTTCCCTTGGCCTGCCTGGATGTTCAGGCGCTGGAGCGGTGAGATCGTTCTTTTTTTTTTTTTTTTTAATGCATTCCTCTATGTGGTTTTTCCTCCTATACTCATGGCAGTATTTGTGTAAATGTACCTGTTTCTTTCCAGCTGAGTGTCCAGTGCAGCCCCCATCAATCCACAGGCGCAGCGGCTGGTTTTCTCCTGTGTTCCAGCCGCTGCCTGCTTCCGGGTATGATCCGGGCGTTCTGCGCAGGCGCGCGGCTACCCGGGAGCGAGGCTTGGCTGAGCATGCGCGGTCCGGCGGCCGCGCGTGCGCACTGGCAAGCGGCGCTAATGGCGCTTTTTTTAAAAATGCTGAATGCCTGAAGATGTTGGGAACGTCTTGTAGGCATCAGCAGCAGCTTCCCCACGCCCTAGACTTCGGATAGAAGGTAGAGTGGGTTTGGGGGGGGGGGGTTCCGGTTTATGCACATTACTGATGCCCCCTTGTCATCTTAAAGGTGCAGCACCATGGAGGTACTTGGCTCCGAAGTTGCGTCACCGCCTGCCTGTGGCCAGCCCTCTCGCGGCAGGTACTGGGGGGTCCTGTTGAGGGAAGGGGGGTGGGGGCCAGGATTCTCAGGGAGTCTCCGCACTGATATTTGTTGTTGTTTTCTTCTTCATTTTCAGCTCTTCCAGGTCTGATCGGCATCACGGCTCACATAGAAAGAGTTCATCTTCTAAATCCCATGACCGGCACTCATCATCTGGCACCAAGCACCATGGCTCATCCTCTAGCGCAAGGCGCCATGAGAGAGACTCAGCACACCCTCTAAGTCACGCCCAGACCATCCCCCGGAGTATGCGTGTTGGGGGTGCAAATGCCAGGTGCCATCGGGCAAGTCCCTGTGTGACCCCTGCTACACTAAAGCAGTAGGTGAAAGAGGGTCAGACCAGTTGAAATCCCTGGTTAAAAAGGCCATTAGAGAATCTCTAAAGGAGTTGGAAACTGGCCAAACCCACGAGTCACCCGGGGAACCTTCTTACTCTCCAGAGGAGGTACTTCAGACAGCTGAAGAAAGAGCATGTCCGCTTCCCCTTCTTGGCGGAACTGGGGGAGGTAATCTCCGAGGAGTGGGGTAAGGTAGAAAGGAAGAACCCCATGCTGCGTAAAGTGCAGAAAATGTATCCCTTCAGGGAGGAAGAGGTGAGGAATTTGGAGTCAGCGCCTCTGATCGATGCAGCCATATTAAGATTGGCTAGGCACGCCACCCTTCCTTTGGAGGATTCAGTCTCCTTCAGAGACGCCTTGGATAGAAGAATTGAGGCTGATTTGAAGCGAGCATATCTGTCGGCGGGCATGACCTGTAGGCCGACACTGGCCTTAGCGACAATTTCCAAGGCTATGGAGCTGTGGACCGACAGAGTGGATGAGTCACTCAGGAATGTCTCCGAAGAACTGGCTAACGGCTCGCCCCTCCAAGAGCTGAGGTTGGCGTCCGCCTTCCTGGGTGAGGTATCGATTGATATTATTCGCCTGGTGGCTCGGGTAATGCTACTCGCGGTAACCGCCAGGCGTGCTCTGTGGCTTCGCCCATGGGTGGCAGATCCGTCGTCTAAGCAGAATTGGTGCCGTATCCCATTTGACGGGTCGTCACTCTTTGGCAACAAGTTGGACTCTGCCATAACCCGGGCCACTGGGGGTAAGTCGGGATTCCTTCCCCAGGATCGGCGAGGGCATGGGCAGAGACGAGGCTTTGCGAAGAGGCAATATCAAGAACGGGCCAGCCAGGCACGTGCCTATAAGCCAGGCCGAGAATTCTCTAGACCATGGAGGTCAAGGCAGGCTGCCGGTAAGAAGGCGGCGAAAGGCGCAGCATAGGGAGACAGGGAAGCGGCAAAATCCTTTTGAAATTGGGCCCGCCCAGGCAGGCCAGGTGGGGGCTCGTCTTCTCCACTTTCGGCAGGTCTGGGCGGCCTCAATTCAGGACGTCTGGGTCGTCAGGACGGTTTCGGTGGGCCATGCTTGGGCCGTCAGCAGACTGCCCAGAAACAGATTTGTTCCTACCGCCCTCCCGGCAAACGAAGGGAAAAAAAAAACAGATCCTACTGGACTACGTAGACTCTTTATTGGAAAAAGGCACTGTGATTCCTGTCCCCGAAGCAGATCGAAGCCGTGGAGTTTATTCTCCCCTCTTTTTGGTAAGGAAGAAAGATGGCACCTGGAGGCCGGTGATAGATTTGACCTTCCTAAACCTCTTCATTGTGAAGGAAAGATTCAAGATGGAGTCGCTTGCCACAATTCAACAATCGGTCCAGCCTGGGGATTGGCTAATCTCCATAGATCTAAAGGACGCATATTTCCATGTTCCAGTTCGGGAGGACTTTCAAAAGTTCCTGAGGTTCGTCATAGGGCAGTGTCATTTACAATTCACCTGCCTCCCCTTCGGGTTGACGACCTCACCGAGGGTATTCTCGAAGGTGCTACTAGCCGTGGTGGCCCTGCTGAGGGTCAAGGGGGTTCGTCTGCAACAATACCTGGACGACCTCATTGTACTGGCACAGGACAGGTCTCAGTTATTGGAGCACAGAGGGTTAGTCATAACCACTCTTCAGACCTATGGCTGGGTTTTGAACAGGGAAAAGAGTCAGCTGGAACCATCTCGGTCCCTTTTCTTCCTTGGGGCCCTCTTCGACACAGTGAAGGGCACCATCTCCCTGCCGGAAGAGAAGATTGTGTCAGTTCGCGATCGGATCCGTCCAGCCCTCTCCTCCTCCCACCTCAGTGCCTTCCAATGCCTAAGGATCATCGGGACTGTGGTCGCCACAATCCCCATGGTAAGGTGGGCTCAATGGAGGATGCAAGCTTTTCAGAACGACTTCCTGCAGCAGTGGCTCTCGGGCGACAAAAGTCAGCGCATTCGCATCACTTCTGCCATGAGGTGCTCTCTTCCGTGGTGACTCCAGAGGAAGAACCTGACCAACTGTCATTCCATCCGCCCTGTGGTGTGGATCACAATAACTTCAGATGCCAGCAGCAGGGGCTGGGGAGCACACTGCCTGTCAGAAGTAGCACAGGGTGTATGGGACTTTCCCTCTCGGGGGATGGTCTCGAATGTTCTGGAGTTGAGGGCGGCATTCCGGGCACTCCTGGCCTTCCACCACCTGACATCAGGGACGTCGGTCCTTCTCCGTTTGGACAATACGACGGCGGTGGCCTATATAAGGAAACAGGGGGGCACACTGAGTCTGTTTCTCCTGCAGGAGACAAGACCAATAATGTCCTGGGCTCAGAAGAACTTAGCCAACCTCTCTGCAACATATCTGCCCGGAGTCCAGAATGTCCAGGCGGACTTCCTCTCGCGAGTCCGTCTGGACAACAACGAATGGGCTCTCCACGAGGATGTGTTTCACTGAATCACAACGTTAGGGGTCTCTCCGGAGGTCGATCTTCGCCTCTCCTTCCATCAAGAAACTGGCGAAGTATTACGCAAGATTTCGGGATCCCCAGGCCTTCGGGGTAGACGCGCTTACGGATCAGTGGAATTTCCGCAGGGCTTACGCCTTTCCTCTGGTGCCAGTCGTACTCCAGTTTCTGAAGAGACTCAGGCGGGAGGCGGTGGAAATAGTGGCAGTAATCCCGTATTGGCCCAACAGGCCCTGGTTTCCCCTCTTGCTCCTTCACAGTTTCCGGGACCCAGCTCCCCTCCCTCTCAGGCCAGATCTGCTGTCCCAAGGGGCAATCCTGCACCCATGCCCGATCCGTTTACAGCTGAGGGCCTGGTTCTTGAGAGGGGGAGGTTGGAGGCTCTAGGATGTCCGGCGGAAGCAATCCCCACGCTTCTGAATGCAAGGAGAAGGAGTACTAATAAAGTCTACGAGAGGATATGGTCCAGATTTGGGAGTCACATAGCATCCAAGTCTACGCAGTGTGAGTCTCCAACAGTTCACGATGTGCTGAGTTTCCTGCAGTCTGGGTTGGACCTGTCCCTCTCTGTGAGCTCCCTCCGGGTTCAGTTGTCAGCCATCTCGGCGTTTACAGGGGTGTCTTGGGCCAAACACTCCCTAGTCCAGCAGTTTTTAAGGGGGCAATAAGGCTCAGACCTCAGAGAAGGCCACGGTTTCCTAAATGGGATCTGCCTCTGGTCCTGGACTTTCTCTCGCAGGCAGGAAGCCTGCTCCCAATTAAGGAATTAGTGATGAAGACAGCCTTCCTGGTAGCTATCACATCTGCAAAGAGGGTTTCAGAAATCCAAGTCCTGGGAGCTAGAGAACCCTTTTTGACCTTCTTCCCGGATAGGGTGGTCCTGATTCCGATGCTGGGAGCCAATCCCAAGGTATCCTCAGTCTTTCACCAGAACCAGGAAGTCGTCCTACCCTCCTTCAAAACTCCAGAAGGTCAAGAGGTACATCCCCTAGATGTAGGGGCTACCCTAAAGCTGTATTTAGAAGCAGAGGCGGCTCTCTAATTAGGCAAATTAGGCGGTCGCCTAAGGCCTCACACTCACAGGGGCCTCGCAACCGCCCAATTTGACACTGACACCAGCACAGAGATAGAGAGTACTGACCCCAGCACTTTAAAGCTCTTAATTATATGCAATGTATAAAGTTAATTTTTTTAACACTTGAATTATGTTTCCCATTATGGGTGTTAGTAGGGCCTCATGTCTAGGTTTTGCCTAAGGCCTCACAAAACCTAGAGCCACTTCTGTTTAGAAGCCACTGCTTCCTTTCGCCAGTCAGACTATCTCTTTGTGCTGTGTAATGGAAAGAAGAAGGGGCTTCCGTCAGATCCATTTCCACTTGGATCGTTCAGGCAATTCAGTGGGCCTATAGAGCGAGAGGTTTGGTGCCTCCACAGGCGGTGACGGCACATTCAACAAGGAGTGTATCGACCTCATGGGCAGCCGCACGCCATGTCGCACCCGATGTGATCTGCAGGGCAGCATCCTGGTCGTCTATCCACAAGTTTATGTTGCATTATTGTGTGGAGCCTGCGGCTTTGTCTTCTGTTAATTTTGGTTTGAATGTACTGTCAAATGGACGGTGTTAATTACATCTTTGTTCAGCATTTTTGCCCACCCGGGTGTGTCTGGCGAGTTATTTCCCACACGTATGCTGCCATGGAGTCTGTCGGGAAAATGGAAAATTTATTGTCAAATACTTACCGTAATTTTCCTTTCCTGATGGACTCCATGGCAGCAGGAGTCCCTCCCAGGGGTCTACGAGTAAGCTAGTTACGGAACACGGCATGCTGCTCGGAGCAAAGATTTATGGGAGAGGAGTCCTATAGGGTAGTAGAGGCGGAGCTTAACCCACACGTATGCTGCCATGGAGTCCATCAGGAAAGGAAAATTACGGTAAGTATTTGACAATAAATTTTCCATTTTTCTCTGTTTGCAAGGCCTTCAGAAACCAACAAGTGTTACTACTGTGAAGAGACAGAGTTTATTTGTCCAGCTAGCTGAGACAACATTTCTTGTATAGTGTCAGGATTGTGCATTGTTTCAATTGTAGACAAAACTGGTAACAAACTGAGAACATTGCACAAGAAGGCTCCATGCACACTGGACGCTATCTGGGCTCTCTCAGCGTCGGGCAGGAGACGCTGCTTACAAAACGTTCTTTTGCAGCGTTTTGTAAGTAGCGTTTACCGGCGTCGGCGTTTTTGGGTGTTTTTTTTTCTTCATTAGCTTCCATTGACTGCAAAAAAACGCCGGACGACGATAAACAGCCATTTACCGGCATTTATGAGCATTTAGCAGCGTTTATCGGCGTCCGGCATTTTTTGTGGTCAAAAGAACGACTTTTGAACGCCAATTCAGGGCATTCAGATAACAGCCCAAGAACGCAACTGCTGATAAAAGACAATGTTATCCTATGTGCATGGACACATAGGATAACATAACGTGGCGTTTTTGGGCTCTTAAAAAAACGCCCAAATGCCCAAAAACGGTCGGTTATCAGATACAGTGTGCATGGAGCAAAAATGTTTAATGAACAAACATTCTGGAACTTTGCTACAAAGCAAATTTATTCAGTGAAGAGTCAAGGGAAAGTGAATTGGGAGTATTTGTTTCTTATAGACCCACAATCCCTCCATAAAGAGTACCTGTCACTGCCTATTACTGACACAAGGGATGTTTACATTCCTTGTGACCGCAATAAAAATGATCAGAATTTTTTTTTCAAAGAGACAGTGTAAACATAAAAAATACAATAAATTAGGAAAAAATTTAAAGCGCCCCATCCCTCCGTGCTCGCTCGCACATGAACGCATATGTAAGTCACGTCCGCAAATGTAAACAGTGTTCTAACCACACATATGAGGTATCGCCGCGATCGTTAGAGCAAGAGCAATAATTATAGCACAAGACCTCTAAACTGGTAACCTGTAGACATTTTTAAAGTGTCGCCTATGGAGTTTTTTAAGCACTGTAGTTTGTCGGCATTCCACGAGTGTGCGCAATTTCAAAAGCATGACATGTTAGGTATCTATTTACCCGGCGTAGCATCATCTTTCACATTATACAAAAAAATTGGGCTACCTTTACTGTTTTTTTTTTTTTTTTTAATTCATGGAAGTGTCTTTTTACGTGTGGACAAAATACCATGTGACATAAAATATCAGCATTTTATTCTCTAGGGTCTCAAAAAATATATATAACTTGTAAACAACAAATGTCAGAAAAAGGCTTAGGCATGAAGGGTTTATAACACTTTTCAATTTATAAATATACACAAGATATACTATCTGAAAGCACTCAAAATATTTAAAAACACACCCTCTAAGCTGGTCCCTAGATAAGAGGATTTGGGGAATAAAAAGTAAGGTTCCGAGAGGAAATGGATCCCGATCTCTCTTCTGATCACTCTAACTTGGATCTTCAGTCACTCTCTTTGTAGTGGTGCATTTAGGTTTTGTGCTGCCCTAGGCTTGACTAAACTCGTGCCCCCGCCCCCACACACAGTTGTGGAACGCTGGCTGCCCGCACAACAACTAATTGGTTGGGGTCCGCTGCCTGAGCCCTTCAGGATGCCCGGATCTCCCCACATATGTATGGGCTGTCCTTCTCTGAGGGAGGCCCTGCCTTTATTATCATACCAGCTGCACTAAAAGTGCAAGCCGGCGGGGACTCTTTTCGTGCTGCCCCCCTGCAAAGTGCCGCCCTAGGCCTGGGCCTTGTTGGCCTAGGCCAATATACAGCATTGTCTCTTTGGTCATCAGCCCTCCGTATGTCCTCTCCATATCATACCATATGTAGTTTTCCTCGGGTGTGGTTCCAAACCCAGCATAAATCACTTGATTGGTAAAATATAATTCCATAATTGCTTTGGAGCAATTTCCCTCTTACTTCTGAATTTAACCAACTGTGTGATATTATTCAGGTGCTAGATTTTTGTTTGTTTGATGTGATATACCATTCATGGCATCATAACCCCCAAGGGATTAAGTATTTAAATCTAAGATGTATTAGCACAGCATGTAGCATAGCCTGGACCCCTTCATTCTGCTACGGAGGAAAGGGGACAGTCTGACAGCACAGACCTGGTTGTCTGCTAGTTTAGTGGTACTTTGTACAGTGGCATAAAACCTATGAGTGGAAAGTAAAGTATTCATCTCACTCTAGTTCCTAGGCATATATCTTTAGCAATATTAATTTTCGAGTCCGTGATATATATATTTTAGTGAAACAGCTTTGATTTAGACTGCTGGTGTTTGCTGTGTTTGGAGTTTTTGTTTTTTGGGGGTTTTTTCTTTGCAGCTTTTTAACATTTTTTTCTGTCACTTTTTAAATAGCTTTTTTTTCTCTTTCCTTCCTTTAGACTGCTAATTAAGGGGAGTGGTTAATTGGCCACAGATGATTGAATTCCTATAAAGCTCTCTGTTGAGGTCATTTCAGAGCTTGCCTGAACTTACTGGTTAAGAGCAAAGGAGTGGGAATCTTTTAGTGAAACAGCTTTGATTTAGACTGCTGGTGTTTGCTGTGTTTGGAGTTTTTGTTTTTTGGGGGTTTTTTCTTTGCAGCTTTTTAACATTTTTTTCTGTCACTTTTTAAATAGCTTTTTTTT